>VYZU01057671.1:17477-49950 GCA_013401355.1 Ceyx cyanopectus | reverse complement strand
GGAACTCAGTTTAGGTGTGGTGCCTTTGGTGGTTTGGGAAGAAAAAAAACCCAAAACCTGGAACAATTGCATTTCTTCTGTCTTCAGAGTAATAATAGATCGGAGTGGTTGCATGGATTACTGTCATTGGATGCTGAGAAAGGAGGCATGAGACAATGCTCGGAATGATTTCAAAACACAGTGAAGAGACTTCTTCCTTTCCCAGCTAGAGCATGTGGAGTTATGAGCTGACTGTGCTGATACCACTGGAGTGGGAGCAGATGACATGTTTAATAAGGAATTCAAATGCTTTGCTAATTTCTGGAAACACATCTGTTTCATGGTCATCATCTAAACCTAGATGACAAGAAGCAAATGCTGTATTTTATGTCTTCATTGTTTTCCTCTTCTGCTTCTCCTCTGCTTGAAGAAAATAACCCTTGTAAATACACCTGTAATCTGGATTTCACTGCTAGTAGGGAGGAAACCCAAGACATGATATGTGCTGCAAGAGAAGCAAAAGGCTCTCCACACAGAAAAAGACAAAGAAAGTAAGAGACTGTAGACTGATAATGCAGATGGATTTCCCAATGAAAGTGACTCCATGCTTAGACACTAACTCTCATGACTCTCAAAGTTTCCAGGAAAAGCTGCCACTGTTATGTTTACAGAATTAATATAGAAAATAGTATTTGTCCAAGTTTTAATAACAATATTTCGCAATGTCAGCGTGTTAGAAGATTCTTCTACAGGAAAATTCAGAAAAGCAAGAAAAAATCATGGGCAAGAGACAATGGAAAATTGGGCTTTAGCTTTCACATTCCAGTGCATAAGTATGTAACATCCTTCCTTTATCTATAAGACATCTATATTCTGTAATATTTTATTGTGAAGAAGCACAGACAGAGGTTTAAGGAGTTCTTTTCCGTGATTCACACTGTGGCTTTTAACTTCTCAGGGAATTCATGGAGTTGAGTCTTTTTCTCTGTTATTTTCAAATGATTAAATTATTTTAACTATATTATGAAAATTAACATATCGATGTTTTACTTATCACAACTAAGTAGCCGGTGTTTTTGAAATGCTAGGAAAGGAAGTGAGAGGATAAGACAGACACAAAGTCCTTTGAACAGAGAAATAATCCTGAAATCTACTCTTCTCTGTCTTACCACCTAACATTCACCTCTTCTTATGTACAAATATGCCAGACAGTGGTTAATAATAGAAAAGTGTATCTGAAATGAAGGCCAAACATATAATTTCACGCTCCTTATCTCTGTAATCTTCATTCAGAGGCATTCTCTTCTTTTTCTGGAATCTAGGGCAACTTTCCTGGAAACCACAGGGACAGCAAACTCAGTAAGTTATCAGCCCCTACAACATGTGTGAGTTGTGGCTGGAAGCAGAGCAGATGAAGATATCAACTAACAGAGGATTTTATTTTTTTTCCATAATATCTGTCATTAGACTAAAGAAAAAAAGCTTATGACACAATGGGTACAAAACAAAGGATGAATAATTTAAGTTTAAGGAAAACTGACAGAAAAAGCTTGGGGAATTGTGGCACTGAAACAGAAGATGAATGCATTAGCCTCTCGCTGTCAGACTACTAATAAACTAGCTGAGAATATTAATTAAAGAATTTAGAGTCTCCAGTTAGTAGACTTTTCACAGGATCAGTATGGTTGGAAAGGACCTCCATGGTCATCAAGTCCAGATGTTTTGGGAATGTCTCTCAAATGGCAGTGTAATTTTTAGGCTGTCTTTGAAAATAATCCAGGAAAAGTGCAGAATCACTTAAGGATGGATATGATTGAAGGAATAAGAAAATATATTGTCGNAACAAATCTGCTGTCTTGCATATCCTACCAGAAGTTTGTCTCAGCATGATCTTTAAAAACAGCAGGGTGCCTAGTTTCAGCTTTTATCAAATAACATTTATAGGACACCCCACATTCCCTACCAGTGGACCACAAAGAATCAACAGGGAACTAATAGGCTGTCCTTTATTTTTGAAATGTTAAGGCCCAGCTTACTCAAAAAGTACTATGATGTATTTTGTTTTGTTTTGTTTTGCTTTATAGCATGGGAAAGAATGAATGAGAAGTGACCCATACAGGCTTACTTATGAAAAATTATGGTTCACATTACAGGCATGTTTATGAAAACAACTCTGTGTAAGGACAAATACCCTTCAAAATTTCTTCATGGTTCTACATCTGCATGGACACATGAAGTTTGTTGTGAAGTCTGTTTGAAAGGAATATAATTTTTTTTTCTGTTTAGGAAGAGGGAAGGCAGACTCTAGTATGTCTAAACAGATGTGTTCAGGGGTGCTGTCCCTGGACAGCAAAGGATATATGGCCTTTAAAACAGACAAAGATTGGCTTTGCTATAAAAGAACAATCCACTTCCTGGAGAGGAAGATACACTGATTTTTTAGGAAAATGCAGACACATGGTGTTCTCCAAGGAACAGTGATCTAGGGAGGAAGGAAGAGGCTGCAGTGTAAGGACTAAACATTACCTACCTATAAAATTTGCAATTAAGGCTCATAGCCTGTTATAAATGACTCTGTAAAATCTTCACCTAGATGACAAGAAGCAAATGCTGTATTTTATGTCTTCATTGTTTTCCTCTTCTGCTTCTCCTCTGCTTGAAGAAAATAACCCTTGTAAATACACCTGTAATCTGGATTTCACTGCTAGTAGGGAGGAAACCCAAGACATGATATGTGCTGCAAGAGAAGCAAAAGGCTCTCCACACAGAAAAAGACAAAGAAAGTAAGAGACTGTAGACTGATAATGCAGATGGATTTCCCAATGAAAGTGACTCCATGCTTAGACACTAACTCTCATGACTCTCAAAGTTTCCAGGAAAAGCTGCCACTGTTATGTTTACAGAATTAATATAGAAAATAGTATTTGTCCAAGTTTTAATAACAATATTTCGCAATGTCAGCGTGTTAGAAGATTCTTCTACAGGAAAATTCAGAAAAGCAAGAAAAAATCATGGGCAAGAGACAATGGAAAATTGGGCTTTAGCTTTCACATTCCAGTGCATAAGTATGTAACATCCTTCCTTTATCTATAAGACATCTATATTCTGTAATATTTTATTGTGAAGAAGCACAGACAGAGGTTTAAGGAGTTCTTTTCCGTGATTCACACTGTGGCTTTTAACTTCTCAGGGAATTCATGGAGTTGAGTCTTTTTCTCTGTTATTTTCAAATGATTAAATTATTTTAACTATATTATGAAAATTAACATATCGATGTTTTACTTATCACAACTAAGTAGCCGGTGTTTTTGAAATGCTAGGAAAGGAAGTGAGAGGATAAGACAGACACAAAGTCCTTTGAACAGAGAAATAATCCTGAAATCTACTCTTCTCTGTCTTACCACCTAACATTCACCTCTTCTTATGTACAAATATGCCAGACAGTGGTTAATAATNTTAAGTTTAAGGAAAACTGACAGAAAAAGCTTGGGGAATTGTGGCACTGAAACAGAAGATGAATGCATTAGCCTCTCGCTGTCAGACTACTAATAAACTAGCTGAGAATATTAATTAAAGAATTTAGAGTCTCCAGTTAGTAGACTTTTCACAGGATCAGTATGGTTGGAAAGGACCTCCATGGTCATCAAGTCCAGATGTTTTGGGAATGTCTCTCAAATGGCAGTGTAATTTTTAGGCTGTCTTTGAAAATAATCCAGGAAAAGTGCAGAATCACTTAAGGATGGATATGATTGAAGGAATAAGAAAATATATTGTCGGGCAGAGCTTAATACAGGTAATGTAGAATGCCAAAGTACACCTGATGTCTACAGTCTTTATTTAAAGAGTGGAAAAATGTTATCTGTTGAGCTTTGGAAACACTGTGGGTATGTTTTAAGAATTTGGTGACCAAAGGTGTCCAGCATAGTTATTGCCTCTCTAAGGTAGCAGCATGTGATTTAGTCTTATGTTTATAAAAATTAGAAAGAATATAAATATATTCAGCAATATCTCCCATTCTGAGGGACAGAATACTGGAACCATTTTACCATCCAATCCCAATGCTACTTCTCAGCATATAATGCAAATGAGCTTGTTTCTCTTGGATGCAGAGCAGATCCACATTACCTCACAATTATAAAAGAAAATTGTAGTCTCCTTTTGCTAAATATTGCAGACTAAGAAGCTACAATACAGCACACCTTTTAGAGTATGATCCTTACAAGCAGAATAAGAAGGTACAACATGGTAGCAAGGCTGAATGGTAATTTTGAAAAAATCTACAGAATTGAAAATCATAGAATCATAGGTGTCTAATGTCTAAATGTCTGTTTCCAAGGTGGTAGAAAAGTTTTTAAAGCTGATAGACCTACATTTAATCATCCAGGTAATCTTCATCCCCCAATACTTCAAAAACCAGCACATCAGTCACAAACCTCGCAACCATGTTCTTCAATAAATCTTACCAATTTGCATTGGTTTTATTGGTTAGTGTTATGTCTAGGAGCTCTATTTAGGAAAGAAAGGGGAAGGGTCTTGTAGATACAAATAGGGTCAATAGTTTGCTGATATCAGTATGTATAATTTTAGAATAAATCTTGAAAGAGAGGATAATTAGGCATTGGTTAATTGGAAAATAACATAGACTGAAATTTTTCTAAAAGGAGGCTGTGTCAAAGCAATATAATATCCTTCCTTGACTGGGTAAAGGAGATTTTGAAAATAGAGAAGTACAGTTCTCACCTAGCATTTTAGTTCAGTACCTGTTACAGTGTCACAAGGAAAAATACTGTTTAAGATGGAGAAGATGGATGTTAATGGTAGAATTGAAATTTGAATAGAACAGTATTCAAAGAGACAATTATAAGAAGTGACTTGAAATGGGATGACTCAGGATCACAGGATCACAGACTCACAGAATCATAGAATATTAGGGGTTGGAAGGGACATAGATCATCTAGTTCAACCCCCCTGACACAGCAGGATCACCTAGACCAAGTCACCCAGGAATGCATCCAGGAGGGTCTTCAGTGTCTCCAGAGATGGAGACTCCACAACCTCCCTGGGCAGCCCCTTCCAGTGCTCTGGCACCCTCACTGAGAAAAAAAGTTCTCCTTGTGTTGACCCTAAACCTCTTGTGCTCCAACTTGCTCCCATTGCCTCTCGTGCTGTCATTGGATGACATTGAGAAGAGTCTGGCTCCATCCTCTCTACACTCACCCTTAACATATTGATAGACATTGATGAGGTCCCCCCTCTGTCTCCTTCAGGCTCAAGAGCCCCAGCTTTCTCAGCCTCTCCTCATAAGGGAGATGCTCCACTCCATCATCTTGGTAGCCCTGAACTGGACTCTCTCCAGTAAATCTCTGTCTTTTATGAATTGGGGTGCCCAAATATAGGGGACTTCCTCAGGGACTGTGTTTAGGACCTGTCTTATTTGACATTTCCATAACTGGGGGTCCCAGGAGTGGAAATACACTAATTAAAGTTAATGTAACCACAGAAAGCTGAGGGCTGAAAGCCAAGGAACATCAGACTAATCATATGTGGATTTCTTGAGAATAAGAGAAATGTAACAGAATAAAACAAAGTAATTGACTAGATATTTAGAACAGGACATTTAATAGCAAACTAGTATCCTGCCAATTAAACTGATTGCTGTGCTGAAGAGAAAGTCTCAGAGTAGCTGATGAAGCACAAGTGTGATGTGACTATGAAAAAAAGCAAATGTGAGCCTAAACTGCATGAGGAGAATTTAATACTGTAGCTGTTGGTCAGTAATGTGACCTCATGTGAAGCACTTTACAAAAGTTTGTTAAAGAAATATAAGCTTAAGAGCATATTCTGGGAAGGGTTACTGGGATTATCAGAGAAATATCTGATAATCTCCAAGAAACCTGGAGGCTTCAAGTCCTCTTTATAGAAAAAGAACCATGTGAGCTAAAAGTCACCAGAACAAATAGATACAAACTGGCTTTGAATTATTTCTGCCCAGACATGAAGTTTACATGACCAGAACAATGAGGTTCCAACACAGCCTCCCAGA
The DNA here is from genome assembly GCA_013401355.1 of Ceyx cyanopectus. Classification (NCBI taxonomy): domain Eukaryota; kingdom Metazoa; phylum Chordata; class Aves; order Coraciiformes; family Alcedinidae; genus Ceyx; species Ceyx cyanopectus. Next base: position 43,928 of record VYZU01057671.1, on the reverse strand, counting down.
ATAAGGTCAGGGAAGAGGATGAAGAATGGGATCAAGTTAGCTTAATATGCAAGTTTATTAAGTTGTTATGAAAAAAATTTGATAGCATGGACCTTTGTAACAGCAGTGGACAAGACTCAGTGAGCCAAGAGGAGCCCTTGAATCCAAATGTGATCCTATGTTGACCTCCCCCCTCCTCCTCTCCCTTGAGCCCATCTATTGCTTTGATCTGCCCACTCTGATCCTCCACCACAAAGGTATTCACACAAATTTACTCTCAGAGGAGGATATGACAGTGCCTCTTGAAATGTCCACTGTATATATTTCCCAAACCCTTTCAGGACTGTTTGCTCCTTTGAATAAATGGCTTGGGGTTTGTTTTTCCAGTAATCTTTTACAACTTAAAAAAAAAAGTCCTTCTGAAGAAGAAACCACACAAATTTTCACAGTTAATTTGCATCTTCTTTGTTCCAGCCTAAACCTCATTCTTTAAAATATTGCCTTTTTCCTTTTTTTATTTTACCTTTTTTTCTTCTTCTTTCTCTTTTCTCTTTCTTTTCTTCTTTCTCTTTTCTCTTTCTTTTCTCCTCTCCTCTCATCTCCTCTCCTCTCCTTGGAAGGTCATTCCAAATACAATTCACAACTTTCCCTTACAAAAATGAAGTTCCTCATTTCTTCTGAAACTAAAAATAGTGAATTTGCCTGATAGTATTATCTTAATTTTTTTCCTTTCTCTTTGGTTTAGTTCAATATGTTAATAAAAAAACCTCTAAAACATTGTAATGGGAACTTAAATAGCTTTGTGGAAATAAAGTTGTATTGGCTATTTGCTGTGACTTTGCTTAGTAAGTACAGAGCTACCATTCTGAATCCATTGACAGCATTTCTTTCAAGCATTTCCTAATAATACTGTATAAACCGAAAAGGAACTCTCATTGTAAAATAAAGTTCCAGCAATGCACTTTCAGCCTCTTTCAACAGCAAACTTGAGCACAGGAACATGATTTAAGCTGTTAGTATGATACATATAATAAAAAAATGTAATTCATATTATAAAACAGGTAGCTCCAGAGACTCAGAATTAAGAGATGCAACACAAAGAACAAAAATGTTAAGCTCATCATGTGGAAAAGCTGTAGTAAGGAAGTATGAATAAAAAATTCCATGGAAAATCTATAATCATAGTCTCCAGAAAAAATGAACAACAACAAAAGATTGGAATACATTATTTTCTCAATAGAAACAATTATTTGCCAATACCCTTTATAATGTAATATTGTTGAATTTCATATAAGCTCTTCCTGAAGAAAAAAATGTAATTGTGCTTCTATACAAAAGCAACATTGCTTTCTTGCTCCAGCCTGGACTGAGTGAAGTCCACTCTGTGGGATCATTGCAGCCATGTGGAACCGTGGAATTCTAGCAATATCTCTACAAGTGTCAGAGTTTGCATATAAGCTGCTTGCTGACAACTGTAATTTCTGTTTACCTACATGCAAGCAAACTGCAGTTTTCTGTGTCAGAATTGAGTCATCAGATTCAAACCTAAGCCCAGCCTTGGCCAAAATTCAGGAGGCTCTAGACTCACTTCTAATTTTGCTGGCTAACCCTAGGCACTACTGGCTCACATCCTGAGGAGTTCAAGGCATAATTTCCTTTGAAGATTTGAGCCTTAACTATTTCTAAGACAGCCATCACCAGGCCATCCATCTGACTAATGATAGCATTCCTAAGCAGCACATTGTCTTTGGATCAGAAACTTTGTCACGCTTTTATGACAGAAAAAGCAATTGGAGAAAAATTTTCTGTTGACAGTTTCTCATAGGGAAAAGAAACAGTTTTAGTGATGCAGGTTTTGTTGTTGTTGTTTTCTGAAAAATTATTCTCTGCAAAACGTCAAGTATTCAGTTTGGTGATGATGGGCTCGTTTATTGTCTTCAGCTGTAAGAGGAAATTAGGGTGACTTCTTATTATCTTGCTGCTTAATAGATATGGATATGAGTCAGAGCAGTCTGTGACTTCCCTCTTGCCACTAGGCATTTTGGCAAACTCTTGGGTGACTTTTTTTTTTTCCTGCACAGTAGCAGGAATGGGAAGTGATGTTCCATTCAATTCTTTCAGCTGTGACTGAAAAGTTTCCTAAGTTTCCCTTAGGAAGACACTCTCACAGGAAATATGGTCTTAGTCTCACCTATATGTGCAGGATGGTCATGCTCCTGGGAAGCAAATCATTCCAGGCTAAGAAGGAAGACAAAAATGTTTTACTGTGAAACCTCATGAGGGACTTGGTTTCAGTGTCAAAAAGACTGTGGCGTGTTAAGGTCCTGACTACATGAAACACCAGCTANCTTTTACAACTTAAAAAAAAAAGTCCTTCTGAAGAAGAAACCACACAAATTTTCACAGTTAATTTGCATCTTCTTTGTTCCAGCCTAAACCTCATTCTTTAAAATATTGCCTTTTTCCTTTTTTTATTTTACCTTTTTTTCTTCTTCTTTCTCTTTTCTCTTTCTTTTCTTCTTTCTCTTTTCTCTTTCTTTTCTCCTCTCCTCTCATCTCCTCTCCTCTCCTTGGAAGGTCATTCCAAATACAATTCACAACTTTCCCTTACAAAAATGAAGTTCCTCATTTCTTCTGAAACTAAAAATAGTGAATTTGCCTGATAGTATTATCTTAATTTTTTTCCTTTCTCTTTGGTTTAGTTCAATATGTTAATAAAAAAACCTCTAAAACATTGTAATGGGAACTTAAATAGCTTTGTGGAAATAAAGTTGTATTGGCTATTTGCTGTGACTTTGCTTAGTAAGTACAGAGCACCAGGGGCTTCCTTCAGGTCCCCTGAAAGCCACAAGAACAGTGGATTACAACATCTGTCCTGATGCTAAGAGGTGCTGCACACAGAACAAGCCTTAGTGTGAGAACTGCAGCTGTCCCCTTNAAGTTCCAGCAATGCACTTTCAGCCTCTTTCAACAGCAAACTTGAGCACAGGAACATGATTTAAGCTGTTAGTATGATACATATAATAAAAAAATGTAATTCATATTATAAAACAGGTAGCTCCAGAGACTCAGAATTAAGAGATGCAACACAAAGAACAAAAATGTTAAGCTCATCATGTGGAAAAGCTGTAGTAAGGAAGTATGAATAAAAAATTCCATGGAAAATCTATAATCATAGTCTCCAGAAAAAATGAACAACAACAAAAGATTGGAATACATTATTTTCTCAATAGAAACAATTATTTGCCAATACCCTTTATAATGTAATATTGTTGAATTTCATATAAGCTCTTCCTGAAGAAAAAAATGTAATTGTGCTTCTATACAAAAGCAACATTGCTTTCTTGCTCCAGCCTGGACTGAGTGAAGTCCACTCTGTGGGATCATTGCAGCCATGTGGAACCGTGGAATTCTAGCAATATCTCTACAAGTGTCAGAGTTTGCATATAAGCTGCTTGCTGACAACTGTAATTTCTGTTTACCTACATGCAAGCAAACTGCAGTTTTCTGTGTCAGAATTGAGTCATCAGATTCAAACCTAAGCCCAGCCTTGGCCAAAATTCAGGAGGCTCTAGACTCACTTCTAATTTTGCTGGCTAACCCTAGGCACTACTGGCTCACATCCTGAGGAGTTCAAGGCATAATTTCCTTTGAAGATTTGAGCCTTAACTATTTCTAAGACAGCCATCACCAGGCCATCCATCTGACTAATGATAGCATTCCTAAGCAGCACATTGTCTTTGGATCAGAAACTTTGTCACGCTTTTATGACAGAAAAAGCAATTGGAGAAAAATTTTCTGTTGACAGTTTCTCATAGGGAAAAGAAACAGTTTTAGTGATGCAGGTTTTGTTGTTGTTGTTTTCTGAAAAATTATTCTCTGCAAAACGTCAAGTATTCAGTTTGGTGATGATGGGCTCGTTTATTGTCTTCAGCTGTAAGAGGAAATTAGGGTGACTTCTTATTATCTTGCTGCTTAATAGATATGGATATGAGTCAGAGCAGTCTGTGACTTCCCTCTTGCCACTAGGCATTTTGGCAAACTCTTGGGTGACTTTTTTTTTTTCCTGCACAGTAGCAGGAATGGGAAGTGATGTTCCATTCAATTCTTTCAGCTGTGACTGAAAAGTTTCCTAAGTTTCCCTTAGGAAGACACTCTCACAGGAAATATGGTCTTAGTCTCACCTATATGTGCAGGATGGTCATGCTCCTGGGAAGCAAATCATTCCAGGCTAAGAAGGAAGACAAAAATGTTTTACTGTGAAACCTCATGAGGGACTTGGTTTCAGTGTCAAAAAGACTGTGGCGTGTTAAGGTCCTGACTACATGAAACACCAGCTAATTTAAATGCTGGACTCGGGCTGAAGGACTGGTTTAAGATTAATATTGTCACAAGGTGATAACGGATCTTACTGAAAATAGTTAGACATTAATAGGGAAATGGATCTACTAGCTTTCTCCCAGGTACTGCCCAGTTGTTGCGTATACACTGCTTTTTATCTTTCGACCATGCTTTTTCATGATTCTCACAGCATCGTGAGTGAAGAGGAAAAAGTACTTAAAAGAAGCCACAGGCTTCTGACTGCCAGCCGGGCTGAAGAGAGACGCTGGGGAGCGCTGAGGAGGACGGCGGGGCAGAGTGCTTGGCTACACAGCACCCCCTAGTGACCGCCTCTCCCCACTGCAGCCTCCTGCTTTTCCCACACAGGGAGCGCAGGGAAGCAAAACCCCGGCTTCTCAGAGTCCAAACGAGGGTTTACTGCGAATAAAGAAGGCCTACATTTACCAAAGCACTGGCAAGCTACAAAACAAGTCATCACTTCAAGACAACAAGGGCATCTTTTTAATCCATTGTGTTTTATCCAAACACAATATAACGTGTTAAAAACAACTGGCATCCCTTGTTTGACCTACCAACAACAGGAACTGAAGACACTCTTATGCATATACTGTCTTTTCAGTTAAAATGAACTAAGGACTTATAAAACAAATAACGAAAGGATGAATTGTTGATATTTCTTCCCCAGTGGATGCTACAGGATCCTAAAAAAAGTTTCTTTTTCAGAGAGATCTAACAATGTACTTTCATTGGTCACCTACTGGACTGCTTGAGGTGTTTGAAGGATGAGGATGGGCAAGTTTTGACCCAAGAAAATCCTGCAAGGGGTAGAGTTTGCTGGTAAACAAACAGGAAAACATAATCTGCTTCAGCAATATGTAGAATTTTGGGAGGGGGGTTGGTTTTTTTTGTTTGGTTGTTTTTTTCCCTCCTTACAACAGTAACTTTTTTTCTAAATACTTTCACCAGCTTCAGGAAAGGGTGGGTTAGAGTTAGGGGTTTCCTGAGCCTTTTCAGAACATGGTTTTAACGTAGCCCTGTGTTCAGAAGAGCCCCTAGAGAGTCTTGTTTTGGAACACTCTGACGCCTACATATTATTATCTTTGCTACGTTTTGCAGTTTTGTGTGAAATTTATTTTTAATCTTTAACAAAACATGGCCCTGTTTATCTTAAATTCAGAAAAGGTTTAATAATTTAAAACAAAATAACTTTTAAAATAATTAGATTTACAATGAATGACAAAACATAAAAGTTTAAAGCGAGCTAACAAGAAAGGACTTCTTAAAGATCAAAGAAAATGTGTTTATTTGATTTGATTAAAAACAAAAATAAAAAGTACTTTCACTTTAACAGGTTATAACTGGCTGTTGACAGAAACCAGTGAAAGAGTTTCCCAGTCCCACAGGATAAAGGTTTTCTTCTGATAGAGGTTCACGTACTCAGAACAGATTGCCCACTGATATGTCATAGTTTGAAAAGCAAAAAAGCTGCATCAATATTAAAAACCCTGATTACAAATACGAGTTTTCCTTGGACAGTATACTCCTTTTGCTAATATTAAGTAGGTCTGATGGTGAAAATAAATGGGTATTTCTATCTTTCATCCTGCTATACACAAAAAGGCGCTGGGAATGGGAAAGGTTAAAATTGCCATCTGATTTAGGGGAAAGGCAGGATGTATTGAACCAAAAACTGCTTTAATGTAGCAGTAAATTTCCCAGAAGAAAGCCAGCTTCCATAGATCTCCTCCTCCATGGCCAGAGAAGGCTGGTATGTGGCAGCCTTTGCCCCACTAGTCATGTTGTGCCTCTGTCATGACAAGTTCTGAGCCCATTGGGTTAAGTCTCTCCCTTTGGCTTCATCGGGAAATGTACAGACCTCTCTGAAAAGATGCCATGCTGGGATCCAGGCAAGAAAAAGCTAAGTAATTGAAACAGGAATTTGCTTTAAGTCAGGCTGTCTAAAACTTTGTTTAATGAGGTTTTCTGTTTGTTAATACCAATTTAACTGCTAAAAAAAAAGAAAGGGAAAAAAAAGGCATATGAAATGGCATGGGCTTTTTAAAAAGAGTAAACACTTCCCTCATTTCAAAAAAATAAAAGAATCCGTGGTCTCAAGATTGCTTGAAACCTCAATGACATCCCACACCAAAAAGACCAGATTGAACATTCCAAAAATGCTGAGGTAAAAAAAACCCCAGAAAACATTTAAACCACTCATACATTTCAGACCTTCTCTACACGAAATGATGAAAAAATAATTCTTAAAAAAATAATAATTTGCGGGTTATCTTTCAAAGCAATATGTGAAATTCATTATTCTAACTTTACAGATGTAATCACTGTAGAGGAGCAGTAGTTATTTTCACACTAGAGTGTCTCCTTAAGCTAAAGAGCATGCCCATATACTTTTTTAAGAGTGTCCACATACAAGAACAGCCTCTTTAGCAACCGCTGTCACGGCAGCTCGCTCCCCACACCATCACCACCAGCTCGGAAGATGCCTTCAGACAGACCTTCCAGACCTGCGGGGCAGCAACACTCCCCAGCAGGCAGGCTTCGGCACAAAGGGCCCCGCCCGGGCTGCAGTGCCTGCGGGCTGCTGCCTGCGCTCTGCTGAGCCCAGTGCTGGGGGCAGCCTTGAAATCATCCCCAGCACGGAGGGCAGGGATACCTACAGCTTCTGAGAGGTCTGAACACTCACTGCTCACCACATACTCTCATTTCTGATCCAGAGTTTGGACAGTTGCTCACGTAACTCCTACTAACTTGCAGTGGGGGTGCGGAGAGGAAGGAGCTACTACTCCAATCATGCATGTTGAGATGCTCGCTGTAAGGACATCAGAGCAAAGCTGGCTGTGAAAGAAATCAAGCCTTGCTCTGGTTTAAAAGCCTGTAATTCGATGAGAAAATACGTGTGTGATTTGTGTTTATGTCTGGAAGTTTTCCCTAGCATGAAAGCCTTTAAAGGAAAACGAGATCTTTCTTGCTATGGATGTTCTTTTATGTTATGCAGCCTAGACTGGGGACTGCAGTGATGTCAAAAATGTACATGGAGAGATTGCATCCTGTCTGTGTCCTGCAAGAATGACTTTGAAAGTTAGATGTTTCATCTCTACAGTCATATCCTGGATCAACAAACTCAGTTAATAAATAAATACATTTAGTGACAAACTTTTTTATTTTTTTCTCTAAGCTGCAGTTAAACAGGAACTTGATTTGTTTTTTGTATTCAGTTCTATTCTATAATAATGAATCCAGTACCACAATATCCGAGTACCCATTATAATTATAAGATCAGAGAAACCTTTGTGGTACCCGTTTTCCTAAAAATTATTTAAAAAACCAGTCCCCCATTCTTATTCTTTTGAAGTCTTTGCTTTAAGCCTAAGACCTGAATACAAAGGGCTAGAGATTTGGCTGAGATTTTTTTTTTTTTTAATGTGGCGAACTGATTTTGCCAAGAAAGAGGAAAACAGAGTATAAAGCATATTCTTTTTTTTCAGTATTTATTTTCAAATAACACATATAAAACATACATAAATAAAAACATCCACAAAATTCCAATTTAAATATTTGGGGGAGTTGTGAAAGATGTGATGTTTAATTTTCACGTGAAATTGGTAGCACCAGGGCAATTTGGGGCAAAATATTAAAGGGTTGAATGAGCTACAGGGTCTCCAAAGAAGTATGTAACATACACACATCTGGAGGCTACGCCTTGAAACTGTGGAAAAATTCCACATGGTTACCTCAACAAGCTTTCAAAGCTCTTTAAGTGCAAGCTAGTACTAATTCCATCCTGTTCATGTGGCTATTAATACCGGTCTACTAACACAGGAGCTTTTACCTGCCATTCCCCGGTCGCCGGGGCGCTGCGGGGCGGGGGCGCTGCGGGGCGGGGGCGCTGCGGGGTGGAGTCTCTGTTCCATCCTGCGTGTGACGCAGCGCGCCGAGAGCTGGGCGGAAGTAAGGAAGAGGAGGCGGAAGCGGCGGGGAGCGTGGGGCCAAGATGGTGAGCGGGGACGGGTGGGGATCGTTTTCGCGCCGTAGCGACGCGGGCCGATTTGTGCGCCTGTACCTGTTCTCCTCTAATCCCCCTTACTTGGCTGCGTGGCCCCCGGGGGCGGCGGCGGTGGCGGCCGCCGCTCCCGTAGAGCAAGGAGCTCTGGGGCCGTGCTGAGTCATGGGGGATCCGCCGCGGCCGTGGCGGGCGCTTATGCCTCCGGGGCGGGGGCCCTCGCCCGGGGAGCGGCCTCCTTCGACCCACCCGGCGCGGGGCGGCCTCTGCCGGGCGTCATCGGGGCCGGGAAGGCGCTCGGGGCGCGGGCAGCGGTTGAAGCCTTTCTCCCGGGCCGAGAGCCGCGGTGATCGGCAGCTTCCCGGCGCCAGGGGCTTCGTGCGCCGCAGCGCTCGTGGAGGGGAGTAGTGCCGCGGTCCTCTGCGGCGGGCGGCAGCGCTGTGCCAGCCTGCATCGACCTGGGCACTGCCGCGGCTTGAGCGCGTTACTTTTTGGGAGTATTTCACAGTTTTCTCCTCATGTTTGACTTTCACTTTGATCTTCCCTCTTGTCATGTCTTCTAGTAATAGATCTCCTTAGTGCTTTGACTTGCAGCAGTGTCAGGAAAGTCTGGTCAGTCCCGAGTATGTTAGTTGGTAGATGCTTTATGTGCGTGTAATAACAGATATTGTAGGGTTTACTGATAGCTGTTAGGTTATTGACAGCTAACATGTTAGTACAAAAGACCTTAACTATAGGCTTGAATATTCTGTTGGGTCCAGCTCTGACAGTGCTGGTGGAGGGAACTTCTGCACCTCATCACCATCACCTTCCAGAGATATTGCTCTCACCTTACAAAATTTATTAGACATTGGTCTATTAGTGGAGAAATTTGTATGAACAATCCTAAAATTACTTAAACAAAATCTGGCAGGTTAGTGTGACGTTAGAGGTCTGGGCTAAGATGGCTTTACTTAGTAAGTGAAGGTGGTTTTTTCTGGTCTTCTGCTACAAATTACTGTTTTTCCTTTGCCCTTTCAGTTAACTGGCATTCTAGGGAATTTGAATAAATCTCATCTTCCTTTTGGCAGCCTTAAACAGTGGATAAAATAATCTGCTCTTGATTGTGTCGATATTGAAGTAAATGAAGGAATGCTTGCATGTGTTCTTTTCTGTCCTGCCAACTGAGCATGACCTGGCTTCTTCCTTTCCATCCCCTGCAGCCCAAGATGGGAATGAACAAGACATAATTGTGATTTTAACTGTTTCAGCCTGATTAAAAAAAAAAAAAAGAAAAAAAAGTGTCACCAGTACCTTTAACTGTCATCAGAATTCTTTCAGGGACTTTGATTTAGTGTGGGGTTTGAAGTTCTTGTAGTTTAAAGAGTCTTTGAGCACTGGCCTAAACGAGAGGGCTCTGTTTCTGTGAAAGTAATCCTCACCTTGTGTTTGTTGCAGAATTCCAGAGGCACTGCTTCTCTGCTGAAGGATAGTATCCCAATTGCTGAACTTTCAGCTTCAGGACCGTTTGAGTGTCATGATCTGTTGCGCAGAGGGTAAGCTTTGCTTTTTCTTGTTGAATTCTGCCATAGCTGCTGTTCACCTTCAGCTAGAGAAAGAAATGGTGTAGTAGATGGTGACTTTTAAAGAAAGCTCTCAGCAGAGGTGCTGTAGCCTAAAGAACACGTGTTCAAGCAGGTTGTCTTTCAAGCTCAACTTTTCAGCTTCAAGAAATATGTAATATTTATATACTTTTATTTGTTTGATACATCTTAAAGTGAGGGCAAAGTATTAATAATTGTAATATGCTATTGGTAGAATACACATATACGAGTGCTCTGTAGTGCTGTAGGAAAGGGTTAATTTCAGCATTGGTATAAAAAGTAAAGTTAATATAGTAAAAATAGTGTCCTTTTTTTTTTTGACATTTTACATGACTGTGAAGCTACATACATGTCTTGGATAATGAATCTAACATCAGTTCGTGGAGTTTAAAATGTGGGTAATACAATTGTAGGGGGTTGGGGGGAAGGTATGTAAAATATTTGGCTCCAAAAGCTTGGAGACATAAAATGTCCCTGTAGCTTGGACATCATTAAATCTGTGATGTTTTCATTTAATAATGTTGGGGTTTTTTTTCTATTTCTGGAAGGAATCAAGGAAGAAAAGATGTCTTTTGTTTTGTCAAATAGAAAAATATTCCTGAAATTATTACTTTATTTTTATTTTCTTCTGCTGATGCTGTGGTTGAAAGTCTTATTTGCTGCTTCACCATTAAATTGGTTTGATATTTTCTTTTGTAGTTTAGAATCTGCCAATGACATGTGTCTCTGGGTTGATGTTTATATCAGAGTTTTGGAATGCAACCTAAAAGATGAAGTTCAATAGCTTTACTTGTATTTCTAGCTTTACAAGTGTGAAAAGTGAATTGCTGCCCAGCCACCCACTGGAGCTGTCAGAAAAAAATGTAAGTATAATATCAAATATCAAATGTAGTCATCTTCATTCTTGACTAATTACAAAATTTAACAATGCAGTTACTGGGACTGCTTTTGTGTTTAGAGTACTGAGCAGGGCTTTGCCTTTAATACAATAAAGGTGTTCAACAGTAACATTTTATTTATACATTTTATATATGTTTATGTTGCCAAACTTGTTTGTCAGCCTCCCATCTGTGACTCTTGCCAGGTATGTAAATGGTTTCAGAGTAGGGATTTATTTACTAAGGGTTAGTCATCTAAAAGCTACTAAGCTAGTTGTGTATACCTCAAACTCTGCAGTTAGGTGGCAGGCACAACTATCACCTCTGGAAGGCTGAGCCATTCCAGACTTGCAGCCTGTGACCTACAAATATTTTTCCTTAAATTATTTGATCCCATAGATGGGAAATTTTACATGTAGAGCTTGCAGTGTATGTAATCTTCCTGTGTTTAGCTACCACTCATGGACCACTCCATACAAAAGGATGATGTTAATGTGGCACCAACTTCAGGAGGTGTCTATAGATACTATACATGAAAACTCAATGCTAGAAAGAAAAAATATATAGAAATAATTAGAACAGACAATGTGATCCTCTAAGTAGCATGTGAAACTGTGAATTATTTTTTCTACATACTGTTTGGTTAGTTTTGCTCCAAGTTTATGTCTTCTTTACCCAAGAATTATTTTCAGGTACTTTTGAACGTACTTAGCCTGAGGTAGTTATGATTGCTTTTCCTGCCTTAAACAGTAGGTTATTCAGGTAGCACTAATAGAAGCCAAATCTTTCTGCTACCCAGATAAGGACCTCTACCTTTATAAGATATAATGAATGGAAAAATAATAAAACCAGAACTTTTGTCATGGTGATTGAGAACAAGTTTTAAAAGAAGAGATTTGTATATTTTGTTTGACTTTATAATAGCACGTTGTGTCAACATTACAGTCATGTAGTTACTACTATAAAAGCCAAATTTGAGACTAGATGACTCAAACTTAAGTTGAACATGAAGCACGTTACTTTTGTGTACTTTGGTATTTGTGAGACAGCACTTCTTAATTAAAAGAACCCTCTATGAAATAGATTGTCTTACTGATCAGTTTCAGAGCATTTAGTAAAATTCTGACGTTTCTTATGCTTTTCAGAGTCATATGGAGTGTATGTGTTCTTCTGTCTTCCTACTTGATCAGAAAAAAACTATTTCAAGTGTTTTCATGTAGAGTCTTTGGTGGCTAACAGTAATGTCAGTTGTGGGTTTAAAGTTTGTGTTCCTACTTTATACCAGACTTAGCTTCCAAGTTGTGCTGACAATACTGTAGAAATGTAAAGTAGTGAACAAACTACACCACTTGGTGGTGTTACATGTCCTGCTTGTGAAAAATAACAAAACTACTATTGATTTGTAATAAAATCCAGCAAAATGCAATTTCAGTTTCGTGAAACAAATCTTACTGCTTCACTATCTTCTGTGTACATTTGAAACATATGATGGTATCACTGAATTTTTTCATATCAATTTAATAAGCATGTTCATTCAAGTAGGATGTAATAAATCTCTTGTAGCTGTACTCAAAAATAACTTTTTCTAAAATAAAATCAATGTTGTTTGTGATAGTTCCAGTTAAATCAAGATAAAACCAACTTTGACACTCTGAGAAATATTCAAGGACTTCATGCTTCATTAAAGCTGCAGATGGAATTCAGAGCAGTGAAGCAGGTAGGCATTTTTATCCAACTGGTATAATTTGAACTGCTTGAAAATATTTTTATCTTTGAACATGTTTTCAGAGAGACATCTTTGCTGAAGGATCATATGCTTCCAAAAGAAATTATTTCACTGAACTGCTTTTATTAAAACTACACTGCACTTAGTACCAAAAAGTCAGAATGATGAAGCCTTTCTTGAAAGATCAGGGGAGGTCAGCAGGGTGTTAAGTTCAAATTTTAACTATTAATTGGGAAGCTGAGTCTGTCTCATTTTCCTTCTTACCTGCTAGGATGGAGAGTAACTGGAGGGAGTCCAACTTTGTCCATTGGGAAACAAAAAGCTCAATGGCACTAAAAAGCTTTTTTGGCTTGTTGAAGATTGTCAAGCTATTAAGACTTGTTTTTCCAAGTGAGTTAGAGCAATTTTATAATCCCTTCCAATGAATCAGGTGCTACTGAACCACAGTAAGTTTTATTAAACTTGGCAGAAATTACTGGTCCTGAAGATGTGAGACACAGTAAGTGTTACAGCATCTCGTGGTCTCAGCTGTGCTGTCTTGTGAAGAGAAAATTTTTCTTAACTCATAGTAGAAAAGGAGGCAAGTGAGGATACCCTACTAGTATGTTTCCAGCAGTATCTTAGGCAGGTGAGTGGAATGTAGTGGTTAGGTTTTTATCTCCCAGCTTCATATTAGATAAATAACTTTTCTTGTTTAATTTCACTGTTACAAAATATTTATTGGAATATTGTATTTGAACTTTTGAAAATTGTACCAGTAGTGATTATGGAAGTCTGACACAGAATGTGTCTGAAACCCACACATTATGACCTAGAGGAGTGGTCTGTGCAGTGGGTGGGGAACTGGTTGACAGGCCATGTGGTAGTTAATAGTTCTTTCTCAAACCAGTAACCAGTCACAAGTGGAGACCCCCAGGGATCAGTTTTGGGGCCAATGCTGTTTAACATCTTCCAGAAGTGATTTGCATGTTGGGATCAAGATGAAGCTTGCAAATGACACCAGAATGAGTTGACACTCCAGAAGGGAGAGACACCCTCCAGGAAGACTTGGACAGGCTGGAGGAGTGAGCTAGAGGAACCTTAAGAAGTTCAGCAGAGACAGCTGTAAAGTCTTGCACGTGGGAATATATAACCCAGGAATGACTCTGACTGGGATCCACCTGGTTGGAGAGCAGCCCTGTGGAATGGGACCTGGGGCTCTTGGTGGACAACAAGCTCAACATGAGTGAGCAGTGTGGTGCAGCAGCAAAGAAAGCCAACAGGCTACTGGGTTGCATTAACAAGGGTATCACCAGCAGACATGAAGATGGGTATAGTGGTGTTTGTTGCAGTGAGCCTCCCTAGTTTTATTTGAGAACAGAGAAGGGGAAAAAAACCCCAACAAAATAAGTAACAAAACAACACACAAACCTCCCCCTCCCCCCTGCAACAAACAAAAACCTCCCTTTTTTACTTGAACTTGAACTCGTGTCTTTTTCCAGGTCCAGCGTCTCCCATTTCTTCACAGCTCAAACGTAGCACTGGATACTCTGAGGGGAAATGATGAATGCATTGGTTTTGAGGATATCCTTAATGGTAAATACATTCTGTTTTGAATGGAATGGATGCATTTAAAGGTAGAATTTGAGAACTGTGAAGTTTTTTGTCTCTGTGGAGTAAGAATGAAACAAAGAAAACAAATAATATCATTCCTAAAGGCAAAGAAGCAGTGGGAGAAGGAGAAATAAATGTGGTTCAGCTGCTAGTTGGATTTATTCTGAAATGCTGAGTAAGCCAGTATTTGCTTGTAGGCTGGGTTTTGTAGGAATAGAAGATTATGTAATTATGTTGTATTCCTGTTTCCCCAGACACTTTTGAACTGCTTGTGCATATTTTGTCTGGTGGAGGTTACAAAGATACAAAATTTGTATATGGTCTATAATTAAAAAGAAAGGCTAGAGAAGAGATACTGAACTAATGAACCAGAGATGTGGCAGGGGGAAGGGTCCTCATATTAACACAACAGTTTGTAGTTGTCTGGTGGGCTACTGACTGTGGAATAGAATAAACCTGGAAAATAGTTTAAAAAAAAAAATTCTTTCTAGCTGATAGTTAAGGCCAAGGAAGGATGCAGAGGGTATTGTAAGGTGAGACTGGAGAATGGAAAGAGCCAAGGAAATAGGAAACTGGAAATAATGGAGGCATAAAGGGGAATCTAGAGGCATGAGATAAATCTGGGATTATTTTCTGTGATGGATTTACAGGGAGCAAGAGGAGTCTTAGGTTATTGTTCTGGGGGAATAGAACAATATCAAACATAATGGGTTAGTTACTGTGGCTCACAACAAGCTGTTGCAGACTTAAAGTGCTAAGGAATGAGCAGGTTAAAAACAGTAACATCAACTGTACTTACAGAATGGAGGAAAGCTTGGAGATATTTCAGGGGACAGAATTTGAGAATCCAGGCACTTAGCTTATTGTTAGTCTTTGTATCTTGGTAAAAGCCTCATAGTGTTGACTTGTTTTGTGGTTTTTATTTTTATTCCAGATCCTTCACAGAGTGAGGTTATGGGAGAACCACACATGATGATGGAATACAAGCTTGGTTTATTGTAACAAACTGTACTCCACAAAACAAACTGTACTCCACAGAAATGTTTTGTGTGTCTTTATACTAAAGATCTAAATACATGATACTAAGTTGACACTCTCCGTGTTAAGCAGTCCTACAGTTACCATTTGCCTTCCTTGATGAAAAGGCACATTAAATGTTTAAAGTCTATACATTGTTCTGTGCTTGTTGTCAATTATATAAATGTTCTGTAACTAGGTAGTTTAAAATACACTGCTCAGGACAATAGCTTTTTAACTATGGAATTGCTATATATGTATACAGGAAATCAAAAAATACCCATGCATTTTAAAACTGATTACTGCAGGCTTGTAAATTTAATAGATGTCTTGCTGAGCAACTTTTTAAAGGGGAGAAGGTATTTCCCTTTCAGTAATTTTGTTCATTAGTATTTCCATACACTTTTTAAACTATTGAATAAAAGTTTCCTATAAATGCTGTTGTGTTCCAAAATATATTGAATCATAAATCAAGAATCTCTTATCCACAACACAAACGGTGTTGTTCCTTTTATTGTAGTATCTTTAAAGATCTTAATCTTCTACACTGCTAATGGAATCCTGATATATAAATATTTATCCCCCTGTGATGACAGTTGTTCATGAGTCATCAAGATTTTGTGCAGAGTTGGAAGTGTTGCTGCAAGAAGGGAGTTAAAGGTCTGGATTTTTGTGTCCCTGAGAGGATATTCTGGTTTCTGAAAGTAGAAGCAAGTTTCACTTAAGTTTAAAGAGATGTTCTAAAATCCATTTGGGAACATCATCCAAAAGAGCACTCCTAGATCTAGGTGTTTTAGTATTCAGAGATTTAGAAAGAATGCACAATGCCAAATTATGACAGTACTTTATTAGGTATTGCTGCTGTGCTGAGAACATACAATGGCACTAGATGGCAATTTTTTTTTTGTGGCTTTGCCAAAAATGAGATCTTAAGGGAGAATGAGAGACCTCTACTTGAATACACCTTTAAAGGAGCAGGCCTCTGAAAGTATTTTGTATTATGTAAGCAGAGGAGTGTGATACTAAATTCAGAGTTGTAACAACTATTTTCTGATGTCATACATGTGCATGTGTCATAAATCCTGCAACACAGCTAATAAGATGCTGCACATTAGGAGGAGAAAAAAAGTCTGTGGTTCAAAGATGTCCTCTCTAGTCATACGTGGGGAGCTTGAAACAGTTTTTCCAAGACTGGAATTGTCTTCATTCAGGCTTTAATGACTTGGTTAAACTAAGTGCACTGTTCTCTTGTAGATAATTTTAGCAGAAATGTTGCTATAAACCTCTTTTCACAATCCCACACATCTCTTGTGCTTTTCATTGTGCTCAAAGCTTCCACAAATTCCCCACTAATGTGGGCAAAAGCCTCGAGCTTTCCTCCTCTAAACTTTGAGTGCTTTTAAGTGTGCCTCTATTGCAAATTACTGCCACAAATTAAAAACATTGAGATGACAGAGTATGAGACACTTTACTGACAGTTTTATTTCATTTTATATTTAATCTTGTTTAATTTAAGAAGTGAAGCTCCTAAAATTGTCCTTAACTAGAGTTGCAGAGATTAGAGACTTGTATTTTTGCCTCAGTGAAGTTAAACGTAGACCATTAATTTGAACATGAAAACATAAATGTACTCAGTATTTTGCTTTCCATACATGTCCCAGTCCTTCTGTGAGCTGATATACTTTATTAAATATCAGAACTGGCTGCTATTTTGTAATTTATTTTATTGGCAGTTTTGTATAAAGCAAAAGTAAGCTGTTGTTAATAAGCAAGTTTGGGGTTCTGTAGGTTTGCTCTATGCTTAGGCCAGAAAGGCTGAAGGATTGCCTTGCAGGTCTGGGGCAAATTAAGATACAGGCATTGATGATTTCTTTTTGAATGATGGATGCTACTGTATCTGAGCAAAACTACACGAAGATAATTTAGCACACCAAAGAGTAGATGCAGATGAGGAGACTGGGTGCAATTTCTAGGTGGTTTTCTTCAATTATTAGTGCATTATAAACTTTGGTAAGATCAAGCTGTGTTCATGTCACGGTTTAGGGTCAGGGCAGCCCAGACTGATAACAGACACTCTCTTTTAACCCCCCTCCCTCCCCAAAGGGGAAGAGAAAATCCTTGGTATTAACTCTAAACATGAGGTGTTGCCACTGCTAGAAGCAGCCACTGTCTGCAAGGCATGCTGCTAACTTCAGAAAGTGCAGTTAGTTAGAAAACCTGAGCTGAAAAGTAAAATCACTGAACAGAATTTGTTTGGTTTTCACCCAAACCAGGACAGTTCAGAGCAAGGAAGTTGTATTGTTTATTATGTCTGTAAGGCTAATTTTAGGAGGTATCCAGCCTGGAAAGCAAATGGTATGTGTAAGAGGTCTGTGTAAGAATGCAGGTAGTCCCAGAGGACTGAGGCAGAGTTTTTGTAAAAGAGTTGGTTCTGTGTTGCAGGGTGTTGAGCTGGGGACTGGGCTTCTTGGCCCAGCCCCTCCTCCCTGTTTCTATGAGGCTCATTCTGTATAAGCGGGTGCTTTACCTGGAGGCCATGGAGGAGAGGTGTGCTGGCAAGTGGAGCTGGGACAGAGTAAGCCTTGTTCTTGAGTTGGAACCAACCTGGGCAGAGGCAGCAAAGTGCCTGCAGATGATCTTCTAGGTCCCTTCCAACCCCTAATACCTGAATCTGTGAATCAGATCCACTGGTCTGACAGGTGCAACACAAACTCTGTTTATGCAGACAGCAGTGCTATCCCTGATTTGCAATTCCCTGCCTTCTCTTGGTGATCTGGGCAGAATCCTTCCCTCTCGGGATGTCATCCAGAGGGACCTGGAGAAATGGGCCTAGGGGAACCTCATGAGGTTCAACAAGAGCAAGTGCGGGGTTCAGCACCTGGGCCAGAACAATCCCCACTGTCAATACAGGCTTGGGGATGAGGTGATAAGAGAGCAGCTCTACAGAAAAGGACTTGGGGGTGCTGATGAATGAGAAGCTGGACATGGGCAGCCAGTGTGTGCTTGCAGCCCAGAAGGCCAATCACATCCTGCGCTGCATCAGAAGTGTGGCCAGCAGATCCAGAGAGGTGATTCTGCCCCTCTGCTCTAGTCAGACCTCACCTGGAGCACTGTGTCCAGCTCTGGAGCCCTCAGCACAAGACGGACATGGACTTGATGGATTGTGTCCAGAGGACTGCCACAAAGAGAAGGCTCTGGGAGACCTTGCAGCCATCTTCCAGTACCTGAAGGGCTTATAAAAAGACTGGAGAGGGCCTGTTTACAAAGGCCTGTAGCAAAACCAGAAGGGGCAATGGTTTTAAATTAGAAAGCAGTAGATTTAGATTGGAAATAAGGAAGATGTTCTTTGCCACCAGAGTGGTGGACACTGGACCAGGTTACCCAGGGAGGTGGTTGAGGCCCTATCCTTGGAGACATTGAAGGTGGATCTTGACCAGGCTCTGAGCAACCTGCTCTAGTAGCAGATGTCCCTGCTCTCAGCAGGGGGGTTGGACTAGATGAGCTCTAGAGGTGCCTTTGAACCCACACATTTCTACAATTCTGTTAATCTCCCTAAGTGCAGGAGGGAGGCAAAACCACATATTCTTGCACTCTGTCTGTTATGACCATAAAACATAGGTGATACCACAGTGCTGCTGCTTCTGTTTACATTAATGCCATTCTTGCTACACAAATGTCATTCATTGGCCATTTGTCAAAAAATAAAGCAATAACTACAAACACAAGAGTTTAAAAAAACCTTCAATATTCATTTCTGTCGAAATAATTTGCATTTATATACAAATACAGTAACTATTATCAACGTGGAATATTTTGATATAATAATGTGAAGCACATTAGTACTTGGTTTCCTCAGCTTGAACCATGCTAGGCACTTTGAAAACACCTCATATCCTTTATATGTTTTGCCTAAACTTACAGCCAGTTCTAAATGTTGCATCAGCTAAAAATACTTTGCAAACAGCAAGTCCTTTGTACAGCAAACTCAAACTATAACCAAGCCATTCCTGAACTGTACGTGCTTGGTGTCAATTGGACTGTCACACCACCACTGTGCAATTGGCTTGCTTGGTTGCTACCTTCTGAGTTGTGAGAAGAGGTGTGCATTGATGAGGAAGTGGAGGCACACACCCTTTCTTCTTTTGTTTTACTTTTTCCAGGCAGTTTTGTGTGAAACAGTTAAATTTCATAAAGCCTTACATAACTGCATCATGAAAAGACAAAGAAGACATTGTAATCTTTGTGCTAAAATGCTTTACATCAGTGTTTTCTTAATCTCCCTACAAATGCCCATTATGTTTTGGACCCACTGATTATTGTAAAACCCTGCTCAATTCTCCAACAATTTGGCAGCAACTTGGATACCTCAAGGGAGCAGAGTTAAGTAGTTTTGCTTCCTGGCGAGTGTCTTAACCAGCTAATAAAAGCTAATCATCTTTAGTCAGCAACATCAGACTTGGTAGTTCAGAATGGAAGTGTTAAGGGCTGGCTATAGCTATTAGCTGTGTAAACTCCCCCTGTCCTGGATGAAAGGCAGTTTTCACCAGTGACAGGCAGGTCTCTTGCATAGTGTAAACTCTCCTTTGCTATCTGAACCCTCTTCTAAACTTCTCCATGATCATGATGTATGGCATGGAAACAATGCAGTTGTACCAACACAAAGGATCTACAGTAGTATAATCATGAAGTGGAACTAATATATTTTAGTAGAACAGCACTGAGAAGTTCTGCAGAAATGCTGTTTGTGTGATGGATATTAATGGCTGTAAGCAGATCAGTGATTATACAGCATATGCTTGATCAGTTTTCCAGTTTTATCCTATGCTGTAAGTATGTGGAGTCTGTTCCCGCATCACAACTGCTTTCCTAGTTTTCCTTCTGTAAATGTTAACCATTTTAGGCAGAGAAATCAAAATAATGTAATATCTTTTGGAAGAACAGAGTCACATACAACCTACGTGTACTTTCAGGGTTTAGAGTAATATTGTTTGTCAAACTCTCTGCAAAACACACATGGGAGTGGTTCTTAACATGGTGTTATAGTCACACTTCTGCTGTCTGTTCCAAACAGTTAATACTTTGGATGATTTCTGCTTAAAAGATCTCACACAGAAAGATGAAGAGTTAATGCACAAACTGATTCCGAGGCCTGGCAGTCTGACCAGTTTTCACTATGGCCCTGGGCAAGTCACTTGTCTTCCCATAATTTCTCTTTCTGTAGCAGGGAGGATAATATCTATTATGGAAGGGGGTTCTTAATCGCCTTTGTAAAGTGCTTTGAAGATGAGAAATGCTGTTTAAGTGGCTTATAAATTATGCTGCATTAATTGTAAGATGGTTAGATCCACGATTCAGATTTGGGCACCTCATTTCAGGGTTGTTAAAAATAAAAAGGAAATGCTATTACAGCCTTTCACTAGAAGAAACATTTAAGCTAAGTACAGCCAACTTGACTAGAAAACAAGATTCATGGCACAAAAAAAACCAACAACCCAGAGGTGTCTGAATGCAGTCCTCTGATATATGGAAAATGCTAAAAATATATGTGCAATATGGCCTCTGCAAAATGTAGGCATAGGACTAACTTCACACTCTGTGAGCTGGAAATTTTGAGTTCTGTATGAAAATCCCTTTTAAGAACCAAGTCACAGGCAAGGTCCACACAACATATATTAAACTTGCACAAAAACTCTGCTGACTGCAGAGCAGTCAGTCTGCTTATAGCAGGTGCAAGTACTGCCTCCAGTTTGGTTGCTTTCTGAAAACAACATCTTTCATTTTAGTAATTTTAGATGGTTTTAGGGCTTCATCATTAAGTCAGGCCTTCTCAGATATAGGTGGTAGACCACATCTCAGCTAGCATGAGCTCCACTGGCTTCAGCAGAACTGTCAGCACCCTCTGACTTGATAAGCTTATCTGTCACTCCTCTTAGAATGCTACAAGGTGTATCATGATCCACAGCTGACATTCTCAAACTCGAGAAAGGGTTAAGGGGAAAGAGAGCATCATCCTACCTTATTTTTTCCTTCATGCTGAAAGCAGCATTAAAATCTTCATTGCCAGCCTACTTGCATAATTAAGTCTAAGAGCTAGCTTTATTCAAGTGCTAAGAAGAGACTGAATAAAGAGTGCTACCAATTTAGTGCTTATTGCTGCAGGGCCAGTTTGAGATGGCAGCTGCAGCTGTTGTGTTATCTGTATGATCTCTGCATGCCATCATGGTCTCTGCCACTGCACACCAGAGTAGAAAACTTTTCCATGTGAGCGAATCCTTTGTTCAGCTATCAATGCTCTCTATGCTGGATACTTCTTCAGGTACAAGCAGAGCCAAGTCCTCCCCACTCCAGCTTGTGCACAGAAGCCAGCTGTAAGACACAGATAAGACAGACTATCTTTAGCTGAGAGAGATAAGTATAGCATGCTGACTCAGCACCAACAAACACACCCAACAGCTGGTAGTACAGCCATCTTTTGTGGCACTAAGCTGTTGATGTCTCACAGTAAACAAAAGCAATGACAGTAGGTGCCCTTATTACACAAGTTAGTATTATTTCTGCTGTCTTTGATAGGTACTATTATACTTGATTTATTACAGAGTGGAATAACTCTACTTTCTGGTCTCAGTAATATCGCATAACAGTCTTAAAAGATGTTTTAGAGAAACGTTATTCAAAGGGTGCAGTATCAAGAGTCACTAGTGACAATGAAAAGCAAAATAACTTGTAAAATGTTATGGTGATGATGGACTACAGTCCTGACTGCAGGATGGACAAATCGATGGTAAATCTCTTACCTTTTGCACAGAAGATAAACTCAACATAAACTTTCTCTTCCATACAGCACTGAGCTAAACTAAAAGTAGTTTTAACAAAACAAGTATTTACTGGGCCTTTGTTAATATAACCAGATTCCTCAGTTTTTTTATTACTTTACTGAGAAGTATTGTCCACACACATACACAACCCCTTCTCTTCAATTCCTTCAGGTCTGAGACCCATCCCTGCCTTAGTCTTAAGTTACCATTATTGCCACTTCTCTGAATAAAACACTGTAGAGACGCAGGCACAGACTTAAAAAGTATGTAAAATGTACTAAATCTACAGTTATTGCTGCCTATTTAACACTTAAAATGCAGTTGATGTAGAGTTAAAAGGTGACTGAGGTAAATTCTAAGCATTAGGAAAAAAGACCCAAGTCTCCAGTAAAAGTACCACCCTCTTCAGAAGCCAACCCAGCTTTTTCCTCTATAAATACAAATGTAGCTAATGAAAAGTGATAATTTTGTAATTTACATCTATGTTCCAGCATCCTAAAAAGGCATAATAAATAAAAATAACGTGAACTTTGCTTTTGTGAATATTAATGAAAAGTGGTATTTCACTATCAGTATTATTAGGTGGTCACTAGATCTGATTAGACTACAGAGGTGTATTTTTTAAACATGCCTTGTGATTTATTCATATGGGTCTTAAAGTTAGTACAGATCTTTAATGGATTTCAATGGCACTGGGTCACAAGGCACCCATGACAAAGGACCAGACCAGACCAGATAGCTTTCCATTAAATTCAATGGGTGATAGGTCATGTTCATAACCTTCATAAACATTGAGAAAAGCTCAGATTGCAAAGTTAAGCTCACACTTTTCAAGTGATCTGCTACTCTTCTTTGTGAAAGGCTTTCCTGTTAGAAAAACCCTGTAAAGGTCTTAAACCCAGGGAAGGCACATATATACAGTCATGGGTATGGTGTATCCTGCTAGTAGTACATACAGGGTAGATTTCATTTCAGGGGAACTAGGTGACAAGTTCACTGCACAGACCTGAGGGCAGGTGGCTGGATCAGTGCCAGAATGGGACTGATGATGGGAAATGTCCAGCAAAAGTGTAGGTGGTAGGTATTGAAGAGAAAGTAAATGTGAAACTAGAGCTACTAGAGCACACTAGAAAATAGTGAAGTCTGGGAACTACTGCAGTAAACAGTTATGCTTCAGCTCCTGTCAAAACTGAACTTACTGGTGAAAGCAGTCAGAAGCACCCTCCTGATCTGTACTTACCATAGGACAGTCAGTGGAATTAGACAAAGGCCTGCTGATAGGAGGAAGCTAAAGCCTGAAAACCATGCAACAGTAGCTGCATAGATAATATTAAAAGCTGAAATGGAAGTAGTGCCAGTCACAACTTCTAAACAGGCAATACAGGCAAACACAGCACCTGCCAAATACAAACGCATGAGTTATAAACAGCAACAAAATAAAACTCCTTCAAACTACTAAAGATTTTAAACTATCTATAGCTCTATCAGCAGTCTTACAGCAAATAACAATCACACAAGTATCATATGTCATATGTCTTTGCTATGGAAGTGTCTTGTGTGGGGAAAAAAAAATTCCTATACAAAATTGGGTTTTAAATAAAAAACAAACATCACCCACCCCCCCCCCCCAAACAAAAAAGCAACCAAAAAAAACCCCAACCCCCCACATTTTACTGATGGAAATTATTTTTCTTTGCTATTCTATCACTATACCTACTTTCTCAAGTCTGGTGGTCACATGAAGTTCAAACTCTTCATGCTCACTAACCGTGTTTTCCACATCTCCATTCTTTTCCCCTTCTAATTCTCACTCTTCCCTTTGTTGTTTCTTCCTCCTCTAATCTTCTATACTTGGAAAAGACAGATCCAAGAGAGACTGCTGGTTCAGCACGTAACCATCTCCTCGGTTTTGAATTTATTTATTTTTTTTTGCATTGAAATACCTACTGGGGTGACAGTCTATGCCATCAGTGTCTTGTTGAACATATTTTCCTAAGCCACATTCCTATTCACGGGCCCATAAACAAAATCACAATAGGTAAGCAGAAAAGGATGACAGGACACGACTCGATTCCTGCATCAAACTACTCAAATAGCAAAAGCCCTGAAGAATATCAAGAAGCTGCATAAAGAGGTGTCTGTTAGCACAGCTAGATACAAAGAGATCTTTGTTCTAGTGTATAAAGATATGTCTTTTGAAAAATAAAGCAAAACAACTCTACTAAGTATATGGTCCCCCAAAACAAAACATAAAATATTAAAGCCACATTTTGAGGCCTGACATGCTTCTTGCTGTCTTCCATAAGGAAAAGACTTTGAGAAGTACTATGTTATGTCCTAAGTATCCACAGGCACCCATGAAGCCAGGCAGGTACACAGCTCAGGATCCAAGTCTAATTGTTTTCAGGTGCTTTGAAGGTTGACCACCTACTGCTTACCTTTCTAAATGATTAAATGTGACATTGACTAAATAACAGGAATAGATCTTTCTCTGCCATGTGTATGGGTTTCCTGTCTCTTTTTACCACAGCTTGTCAAAATCTTGTGAATATAGAAGAACTTGTAAAATCACATTGTATAAATATCTTGAGCCTTCCTATGCTTCGAGTTCCCCATGGTCTTTATTTTTGAAGCAGTATCTCCTTTATAAGTTGGAACTTACAGTAGCTTTAAAAAACACAGCCCTGTTTACATGAAATTCAGAATCAAAAGCCATCAGTATCATGACACAGGGGCATATTATATGGAACCCAGAAGAAAAGCAGTTTTAAAATCCTGATATGTAACTGCTTGTTTAAAGGTAATCTTGGTGCATTTCTGTTCTGAAAGACTCTTATTTTATTGTTCAAAACCAAATTCCACTCACCCTGTTCACCAGTGAGAACCACTTTTGACAGCATGGATCGGAGAACAGGAATGGGCATAAAGCAGAGCAAAGATGGCACTCTTACTGTAAAGCAATAAATCAAACCTGAGACACTGAAGTAATGAAAATCCAGGATTTTACAAATACATCTCAAATTAATTAGTCATGTACTTTCGATTGCTCGGTTCTCCAAATAGTAAAAGGCAAAGGAAAAGTCAAACTAGAAGTGCACTTAGAAACAATTATCCAAGCACAGATAAAAATAAATCAAATATATCTATATGGCACTAAAATCAAATAATAAACAACTAATTCCATTCTCTCTCCACACACTTAAACTTTTAATTAAATCCTACATCAGTCTGACTGATCTTGTATATTTTATGACTCTAAGACCCTTTCAAGATGGTACCACTGCATGCACTACAGATAACAGCAGTATTTTTATACATGTTGTTGACCATGGAACAAGTGATTCTGAACTCACCTAAAAACATGAGCAGAGTAGTTTTGGCAAAAGCAGCCATGATCATTCCTCCAACGTAAGAGAATATCCCGATAAAAACAATATAAATGTCTTTGAGACATTTAGAAAACAAGTAAACTCCCAAAAAGCTGGTCAGAGAAACAGAAGTGAATGCAGCTGCTCCATATCCAATATATACTTCATTCCAGCAGAGTGGCTCATCCAGTTCATACAGTGTAAAAAGTGAACTCCCACCAACCATAGTAAACAAGTAAGTCATAAATGTAAAAAGTAACACAATTATTAAAATTCTCTTTTTATATGAAGCAGTTTTAAAAAGCATGTACACTCCAGAAAATGTTTCCCTGAGAAGTTCTTTACAGGATACTGGTGCCTCATTCTGGAATTCAGATGTGCCTACTGTATCTTCCAGAAAAAAAATTATATAGATAATATTAGTGAGATGAAGCAGAGATGCTGTCACAAATGTCCATGTAAAACCTATTCCTCTTAGGAAGTAGCCAGATGACAGTCCTGCCAGTCCAGATACAACTCCAAAAATCAAATCCACCACAGCTATTCGAGTTGTTTTCTGCTTCTCATCATGACACACATCTGCTATAAAGGCAAAGCCTCCTCCAAGGAAAGTTGCCATACTCCCAAACAGTCCAGTAGTAAATGCAACCGCAAACAGGATGGAGAGAGACAAGGAAAAATAGGATATTACAGTGAGGCAAATATTAGCAATCAAAGCTCCCACTGATGGTAAAACTAAAGACCTTTTGCGTCCCTGGTGATCCCCATTGGCTACAATGACAAAGGCAACTATAATGCTGGGAACTGACCCGGTTAAGTCCAACTGCATAGTAAAAACAGAGGCTTTTTCTTGAACTTCCTATAAAGAGAAAACAAAAATAATGGTAACTAATAGAAAACACTAAAAAAAAATAAAAATTACACTTACATAATAACTGTCTTGCAATATGATGCACAGTACATGTTTAGAAATTATAAACTGTATTATTATAAAGTGGAATATATACAAAATAATTTCATAGTATTATGACATTATCTATTATGCTGTTATGTTAGAATAAAATACAGTACATGCATTTGTAAGAGTGCATTATATTACAGTAGTCACTGTTATAAAGGATTTTTATATTCAA
>VYZU01057671.1:1948-17333 GCA_013401355.1 Ceyx cyanopectus | reverse complement strand
GAACTGACCAAATCAGTTATGTGCTTACAGATATGCTACAGCAGGTACTCACATAAGGAACAGCATCTAATACTTTTGACAGTAAACCATAAATGCCCATTAAGGGAAAAAAAAATCGGAGTTCTTTTTAACAGAAGCAAAAAATCAAATGTAGCTGAAAAGCAATCAACTAACAGAAGGTGAATGGCTGAGCAAAAAAATCAAACCAAAACCAACCAACCAACCAAAAAAAAACCTAAAGAAAAGTTAAGTAAAAGAAAAAAAATAACATTATCTTGTTATGAAGCCTGCTGCTAAATGACTAGAAATCCGGTGAGCTAACTCAGATCCCCGTTTTAATGCAGTGCTGCAGGCTGGACAGACAGCAGCCACAACAGCCCTTTCACAGACAACCACCTGATCACACAGAAGAGCAGCAGAGGGAAAAAAGAAGTAACTTCATTTGCACAAATATTTTGAAGATGAACTTTCAGGTGCAGATGATTAAGTCACTCTGAAAGTCTTCTTGAAGTTTTCTGTGGTATCACACTGACTTGGGCAAGGGTTGCACTCTTCAGTCAGTAGCAGATAAGCCTTTATTTGAACTATCTATATTCCATATTTCAGGTGTTTCCCCTGTAGCTTACATAACTGAGTAGCATCCAAAAATTGAAAAAAAAAAAACCACCTAGAATTTCCAGGAATGTACTTTGGATAATTTTAAAAACTGTTGAATTCTTTATAAATTAATATCTGTATTTACAGGCAAAGACCATGAGTTTCTACTTCAACCTCTTTATTTGTTTACAAGATACCAGGTTTTATTGCAAGAGGAATGTTCACCTGATCCTGATGGAAAGTCCTCAAGATCCTCAGGACTCTAGAGGATTTTACTCTTTTCCCTTATGGTGTCTGACTACCTTAGAATTCATGATGTCCAGTCCACTGACCAGCACTGTTGTCACCCAGGAAGGATCAAAACCATGAAGACTGAACTAACAAGATGAAAACTGAAATTCTGATCTTTAGCTCCTCCCCTGCTGACAAATCAAACTCTGTGTATTTGCAGGCATTGTTTCTTTACCAGCATTAACATGTTCAAAGACCTGAGCATCAAAGAAATGCTAATACATTAGAAATAAACCCAAATGCTATCAGGTATCATCTCAACCCACATTAACCACACAATAGAACTATTCATTCCTAATCACAAGGAAGGGTAAAACTGAAGGATTAAAACAGCAGTAACTTGGGTTTCATTGTTTGGAAAGCAGTTGCACACACAACAAATGTGGCTATACATCCAGATACCACAAATGACCCTAGTCTTGCTGACAAAGGGTATCTTGTCTACTGATAAGAAGACTAAAAGACAGAAGTACATGAAAACATTTAGAGTGTAAGGCACTCAACTGCCTATGTCATGTTTTGATAAAGTCAGTGGAAAGGAATATAGAAAATGACAGGTGAAACCCTCAGCTGCTTTAAGATCATGTAACTATTCAATAATCACTGGAACTACATGCATTTTGAAGAGAAAGGTCTAGTTTTTTAATCTGCAAATTCACTCTACTCTGAAGAAATGCTCATGGTGGCCAAAAATAGTTCTTAAAATCACAGATTTAAAAATTAAAAGAATGAAAATGAAGAAGCAATTCACTTTTATAAAGATTAAATTATGAGACTGTAGCACCCAAGGCTGAGCAATNATTTTTGTCTTCAGTTTCCTTTTACATTTTGCTTTTAAAGAGGTGAGATTAGTATAAAGCTCTCAGGACTTACACTAAATTAACTATTAAGGGAAATGTTCTTCTAAAAGTTAATGCCAAACAGGGTCTGATGGCAACAATCTGACAGCAAAATTTACACCATCTGTAAATGTAAATCAATTAGGATAGTCTTGGAAAATCCAAATACATCCTTCACATACCCTCAAGAAAGGGCTTGGGACTGAGTTACTAGATCTAATTTTTGACCCATACACAGGATTATTATTCAGCACAGAGCCTGGGATGCACCAAAATTAATGAGTGTTTTCAGCATTTTACATTCTTATAATATGGTAACAAGTGTGGTACTGAAATGAAAGCAAGACATCCAGACAAGAGCATAATTGTTCTAAAGCTCATGTCCAATTGTTGAAGGGAATGGAAATTTGGCAGAAAGGGAAACAAGTAAATTCTGTTGGCTATTATGCCACTACTATCTGAAAGGACTCATCTTCTCAAGTATCAAGTAAATTATACTTTGTAACCTTTATGCCAAAAAACCTGTAATGTGTGAATTTACCACCTCATCCATCAAAAATGCTACCTAAACTTCAGCTGAAATTAAACATTCAGCTTCAGTGTTTTGCAAAAAGAAAGTCTTATATCCTGAACCATAGGTGAATAACAGATGAATATCAGGTTGAATTGGGCGTGTCTTAAGGAGATTAACATATTCAGAAATATTTGTGAAATACAGGTTTCTTTTATGAGCTCTACAAGTACAACTGCATGCACCACATGGTTTTCCTAAGAGTTGCTCCTTCTGTGTGACAAAATACCCACACACAGCACCAAACAGGGAGCTAACACGGAAAATACCCCAAAATTTTGGGGAAATAACATACAAGCATTACTCAGAAAATAACTGGCTATTATCTCCAAATTAATTGCAATGGGTGGCATACACTACCTTTCTCAGCTAATGGGTCAGCCTAGAAAGGCATGCTGGACTACAGTTCTGTTGACCTTTTTACTTTCACATTCTTATTACTATGACTGGCTGCGACATGAGGAAGAACCTACTAAAAATCCTGAATTACTTCTTTGATCATCTTTAATAGAAGCACATATATTTAAAATTTTTATTTTATATATGACAAATGAGGCAGATAAACTCAGATGTTCAGTCTTGTGCATACGCAGCATATCAGAGATTCAAATCTGGGATGTGAGCAAAAATTTTCAAGTGCTACCTTTTCAGCAGCACAGGGGATTGCCAGCTGACTGTTTTCATACCTCCATCTTCTGTGTAAATTACAGTCCAAGTAATCTACTTTTCTGACCCTACACTGGTTTCATGTTCCACATGAATGTAACTGCTAGTTGTTGCCAAGAAGGGTTCTGTTGAAACTTCTGGAAACATGTTCCCTCTGCCCATCCCCATGTTAGATACAGCTATCCTGTGACCACAGATAGATGTATATAGCACAGATTTCCAAGCAGTGCACTGCTTTGGAAAAAACAATGCTGAAAAAGAAACAAACAAAACAAAAGAGCATTCTGTTTAATCAGTGCCCTGATCAAATCCAAACTATAACCTGTAACTGCCAAATTGAGATAGAGCAATGGAGGGAGCAACGGGAGGAAAAGGAAGATGGCATATGATCATCTTTTTTTGCTGGCAGACCACAGTTAGCTTTAATAAGTTGATAAGTGTTGTATTAAAACTGCACTGGAAGGGCAACAGAAGACATTCCAATCAACAGCAAGCTATCCAGCATGCTGAACTTATGAGGAAGTGCTAAAAATGTCATTTACCATGGGCTGCTGTCAGCCTGATGTTTTTCACCAAGGCAGACTAGCACTCTGAATGGTACTATTTGGTTATATTTGATCGTGCAAAGATCAGTTAAAATTACAATTTTAAGAATTTTAGTCTCCCCCAATCTTGTAATACCCCTGTATTATAAACTAGATCTTACACTGCAAAAGTACAGGCCAGTTGCTAAACTTTACATAGTTACAAAGAGCTCTGGAAGTCACAGAGATAACTGATGGCTGGTAAAGACATGCACAACCATTTCTGGGAGGAGGAGCATTCGGTGGTACCCGTTGTAATGTCAGCCCCGTACCAACTTGGGCCAAATCCTCTTTTCAACTCCTACTAAAATACTAATTGCGTCCTCCTGGAGTGTCTTTAATGTACTACAACCAGCTACAGCACAACACAAGAGCAATGTGACAGTCAAGTGACAGCAGGTTACAAAACTACTGCTGTTCCACATACAAAAGGTTAAGTAATGTTACGTAAAAAAGGAGGTTAGCTGAGACAGCACCTCCTGGCCACAAGTTCAATTCCAATTATTATTATTTCCCTCTTACCTTCTGCTTGATATAAGCTGGGCTACTTTTATTCTGCTCACAGTAAGTGGCATTGCTATCGCTTATGAAAGTGGAGTTGTACTCTTCCTCCCACAGCCGCCGGTAGATGAACTGCTGCACCAGCGGGCTCGTCAAGGAAGAGGCAAACATGTAGATAAAAATGACAGGCTCCACGCACAAAACCTTCCTCATTTCGGGGCTTGCCGTTTAATTCTGTGTATCAGAAAACAAAACGCTCTTACTCAGGACATGAGGGGAATAAGCACAACCTGCCGGCAGGCTGCTGACTGCCCCTACCTGCCCGGCAGACCCCATCAACCAGCCCCCCGGCCCCGAGAGCACCTACCCCAGCGGCGCCAGCAGAGCCCCCCTCCCGCTGCTGTTGCCGCTGCCTCCCTCGGCCGGGCTCTGCCCCGCGGCGCCCGCTCCCCGCCACCCCTCACAGCCCCCGGCAGAGGTCACGCAGTGCCTGCGGTGCGCGGCGCCGAGAGGCGGGTCGGGAGGATCGCGCGTCCCTCAACCAGGCGGCGGCCCCCGCCCCTTCGCCAGCGACCCGCCCGCGGCCTCTGGCAGGTCGGAGCCGGGCGCCGCCATGTCGTCCCGCTGTCCCGCAGCCCCTTACGGCCCGGCGCTGCGGCGGGAGGGCCCGCGGCCTGGCGCTGCGGGGCGAGGGCGGGCCAGCCGCCCCCCCGGGCCGCGGGGGGAATCCCCCGCGGGGCGGGGGGCTNTCTGTCCTCGTTTGACACCGTCCCGGTGAGCCTAGGCTGCCCGGTGCTCAGCTTGGCTCCGGGGGTCAGCCTTCCTGGGCAGGCCGAGGTGACCCCGTTCTGTCAGAGGAGGAAGCTGAGGGTTGTTCCAGCTCCATGCTGCTGTGTTTTCCTTCTCAAACGAGGTGATGCGGAGGTTTTGTTAGAGCCAGCTCGCCTTCCACACGCTCTTGGCTTGTCAGGGTGTGTAAAAGCAGCACTTGGTAGCTGCCGACTGCTGTCTGGTTATTACATCTCATTCTCTTCGAGTCTGACATAGCTGGTGCCCTGTGTCTGGGGACAGGTGTGGTTGTTGGAACAGTCACTGTGGCACATGCTTCAGCTCAGGAAAAAAGGTTGTGTCAATGCATATCCAGGGCTGTGCTGGGTAGACAGGACCCCTCCTGACCCTGATGCACACACACAACAGAGGGAACACAGCTTGACACGAGATGCAAAACTTGCTTCATTCTGCAAACTACAGAAGTCTTGTCTGCTCACTGGTGATAGCTGCCCATTGTGTTACAGATACTAGTTTCTCTCAGCTTTGAGGTAGGGTGCCTTGGGATGGTCACCACAGTATCCTTTCTCTCTTCTTTGGTGCATTGTCATGATACTGAGTAATGGTGCTGACTCCTCACAGGTGCCATACAAAGAGAGGTGACACAGCTGGGGAGTCCCAGAGGACCTCCTTTCATTCTTAAATACGGCTTTTCAATTATGTATGTTACAAAAAGTAATATTTGCTAAAGCATATCAAAACTTAAAAGGTTTTCTGATGTATTTTTTCTCATAAAAGAAGTGCAGTTTAATAACTTGATGAATATTCAGTTCCTTCATAAACTGATTTAAAGTCAGATTAACTGTAACATGTTACATTAATTGTAGCATTCAGGATCTTGAATAAAGTTTTTATTTGTTTTACTGGCATATGACATGTTATTTAGTCCCAAATTTAAGAGTAACATTGTCCTGTCATACATCTCTTGCCATAGGATCAGCCCAATGTAGAACCTCGGTAGCCTTTTACTTCAGAGGGTGAGCTTGTTTGGTCTGGCATATGGACCTCTTCAGAGAGATACACAGACAGTGATTCCAAAAAAAGTGTGATTTTGGCCTGACAGCAACTGTAGAGAGTAACATCATTGTCCTTAACCTATCCAGGTACAAAGTCTGATTCATCCCGTGACAGTATTTTGTTTGTCACAAGGTAAAGCAAAAACAATCCTATGAGGGTTGCACTCAAACGGGCTGTTAGATGACAGAGGCTGTTCAGGTCACTTGGACAGCTGTTAACATTTATTTGTGCATGGTGAAGAAGCAATTTTAAGCCTGTGGGAAGTTTATGTTGCTCCACAGAAGGATATCATGCATGTATTCACTGTGGAGGTCAGGCATTTGGGGAGCACTTGCTAAGCTTTCCATCCAAAAATCTTATAAAACAAACAATTTACTGATCTTTGAAAGTGACCTGTGTGTCAGGGCCTGGGAAAAAGGAGACATATAATTAAGTTCAAAGTTCAGAACATTAGGACACTTTTGAGAGATCCTACCAGCACTGGTCAAAGGGCAAAGGCCTGTTGTCTTCAGTGACAGAAATCTTAAAGCCACCTGCACTTGAAGGAATTATGCATCACTGATATGGTAAGATCATTTAGTGATTGTAACAATTGCATTCTCACAAAACTTCGTTGCTGTAAAAAAAGCCACAATGTAATATTTTATATATTAAAATATATATATATATGCACCCAAATGATTAATACTATAAACACTTTTCCTAGCAAATTCTTTTGTTCAAAGTGAAGTTAGTAGTGCTTTAATAAATAGTATTGCTACATAAAGTGCTTTTTTAATTGCTTTTGAAGAAGTTAAGTACTTAAGGACATCATGGAGAACCTTAGCCTCTACAAATCAGTTGTGGATTTCAGTGACAGCAAGAAGTTCTGTATCTGCTTATATTCCACTGATCTTTTCAAGGCTATCTTGGTAACAGTGGTTAACACAATAATAAAAAAAAATAATCAAAAAAACCCACATAAACTGGGACAAGGAAAGCACAGTTTCCACAGAATGTAGATTTTATACAAGAGGTGGTTCTGCCAAAACCTTGCATATCCTGTGTCTTACCCATGAGCATGGCACATGGAGGTACATGAAGGAAGCTCTCCCCCCCAGTACCACTGGGGGAAAAGAGAAGAGACTAAGCTGTGTAATTCTGCAGAGGCATGCCTGGGCTTACATCTAACCATTTGTTAGGTTAACCATTTTGGTTTAGTTATAACTGAATTGTTTGCTGAGGCTTGAATGCAAGAGCTGACAACAGTAGTAATGAAGATCTAAACATGAGACAAAGAAAACATGACAAGAAAAATGTGTGCAAAAAACCAACCACACAGGTTTGAATTAGCTCTCTTTTGTGAAAAGTGACAAGGGGAGACTTTTACCATCATCATACCAAGACAAATCCTGTGCAGGGTTCATGTCACTAATTTTCATTTCATGCAGATCATCACTGATATTCAGGGCCTAAAATGGCATCTCTGATCTTTGACTATTTACACAGCTAAAGGCATCTGCTGCAGCAAGTGGTCGCTGACCTAGAACCCAAGCAGTGCAGAGAGGCTCACACCTTCTCCTCCCACTGGCTCCATCTGCTCTGTGTACTATTTGGTCTGAGTCTCCTCTGGCCTCATGGCTTGACTGTAAGACACAGATATTCATAATTTATTTTTTTTTCCCCAGTCCAGAATGTCTGAAACAATCTGACTGAGTTCATCTGGTGTGGAGAAAGGTGCTTGAAAGGTATGAGCAAGGACATCCCACTTGCATTTCACTTATCAGTGAAAAAGGGGTGTTGAAAAGGGGTGTTGTTCTGAACCCCTTTGTCACAGCACAAGCAATACCACTGACTGTGGCCTCCATGCCACATGGTACTACAGTTCTTAAGTGCTGTGCTGAAAATTTGTGCTTTTTTTGAGTCCTCAGACATAAGTAAGGCATCAGGATATATTTATTTTCTCAAAATTAGGTAATCTTAACAGAACAAACATTCTTGCTGGCCTCTCAACATACACACCATATAACAGCAGCTATTTCCAAATGGTCTGATTTATACAATATTATTACTTTTCAATAATTTCACTCTCATATTCATGTATTTGCAAGTCCTCAGTGCTTATCTATGTTTATTTCATATCTCAGATTTAGGTATTTCCATTGGAAGAGCTTCGCTTGGGTGGCTTTTCTGTTTAAATGACTCAGAGGAGTATTTTTCAACTTCTTTCATGCTGGTTTCAAGTGTAGCTTACACGGTCAGCCTGTTGTGGTTTTATCTAGTCCAAAACAAAGGTACATGCCTTCCATGGTAGGAGGGTACCTACCACGTAGCATGTAGTATGAAGGTACACCTGCCATGACATTTGAAATTTAATTTATGCAGCTCCTTTGTTCTGTTAGTGGATTTTTAATCCATTTTTTTTTCTTCCTGTTCTGCTTTCAATTACATTTATGTACTAGACATATGATAGTTCTTCACTGAAGATAGGTCATGTAAGTTGTGTAAGTCTTGACTTCATTGCTTAACACAGAACTTCCACTGAGCTGTTTTACAGCTCCAGTTTAGCACCTTAGTCTTACTTTGAAAAACTGCTGTGAAAAGCAAGTAATACTGATGGTGTCCCACTCTCTATTCCCTCCCTGCAAAGGTGTTTCTTGGTGGGGTTGATCAGTGGCAGGCTGGGGATATTCCTTGTTACTGTGACTCAGAAAAATGATTCTCTCTTTGGGCTTTATTCCACTTCACCCATTTGCAGAAGTGGACAAAAGCATCCTTCTGAATAGAAGAATCTTTTAATCTGAAACAGTGGGTTTCTTTCCTTTTTTAAATTTTTATTTAATGTAAACAGTTCCTTAAAATGAAGAACTGAAAGTAAGCAGCTGATGCAGGGCTGGAGTGGCTGTGTCTGAGTCACATGCTGTTCTGTTACAGGAAACAAATATTATCTGCTCTTACAGTTTTGCTAAAGCAAAGTTCTTTTTCAGTTTGCTAAAGGACAGAGCTTTTCACTCCTGGTAAGTTGGTGGGACTGTCTAGCTGCATTACCTTTTCAGAGACAAGGACTTACCATCTGCCATCACTTGCAAGAGAAGCAGCAGCATTTTGGGGATTTTCACCAAGACCAGTAAACAAGATGCAGTGTATTTGGGGTACAAGTACTTCCTAATGGTAACAGATGAGTTGTTCTCTATCTTTTAAAGCCAGCAGGAAATTTGCTGCTGTTCTTCCAGAGGACTGTGCATCAGGCTTCAGGCTGAGCAGCCCAGCACGGACTCAAGACCAGTGACAAAGTCTCCATCACCTAAGGAGTTTAGAGTTAGGGTCTGTGAGACTGTGTCCATACCCTAGACAGGACATTACTGATCTGATTTTGTGATCCCACATACTCTTTTCCAGGTTTAGGTTGTCAGAGATAAAAAACAACTGGTTTCACAGGGGGTACCTGTAAAAGGCTTCAGTGAAAGAAATACTCACACTTGCCTTGCTTTTAGTTTGGCCTCTAAAGCATTTTTTCTCACCAACTGAACATCAAACCTTGAAGGTTTTGACCTTCAAAGCAGCAAGTGGCATGATTATCAGTCCTTATTCCTATCCATCAAAAAATACCAAAATGAGGGGCAGAGAGCACCCTCAGCAAGTTTGCTGATGACACCAAACTGGGAGGAGTGGCTGACACAGCAGCAGGCTGTGCTGCCATCCAGAGAGACCTGGACAGGCTGGAGAGCTGGGCAGGGAGAAATTTAAGGAAATTTAACAAGAGCAAGTGTAAGGTGCTGCATCTGGGGCACAACAACTCCATGTATCAGTACAGGCTGGGGGCTGATGTACTAGAGAGCAGCTCTGGAGAAAGAGACCTGGGGGTCCTGGTGGACAGGGGGATGACCATGAGCCAACAATGTGCCCTCGTGGCCAAGAAGGCCAATGGCATCCTGGGATGCATTAAGAGAAGTGTGGCCAGTAGGTCAAGAGAGGTTCTCCTCCCCCTCTACTCTGCACTGGTGAGACCCCACCTCGAGTACTGTGTCCAGTTTTGGACACCCCAGTTCAAAAAAGATAGAGATTTGCTGGAGAGAGTCCAACGCAGGGCCA
Organism: Ceyx cyanopectus; assembly: GCA_013401355.1. NCBI lineage: Eukaryota > Metazoa > Chordata > Aves > Coraciiformes > Alcedinidae > Ceyx > Ceyx cyanopectus. Next base: position 7,368 of record VYZU01057671.1, on the reverse strand, counting down.
CCAAGATGATTAGGGGAGTGGAGCATCTCCCTTATGAGGAGAGGCTGAGAGAGTTGGGGCTCTTTAGCCTGGAGAAGAGGAGACTGAGGGGAGACCTCATTAATGTTTATAAATATGTTAAGGGTGAGTGTAGAGAGGATGGAGCCAGACTTTTCTCAATGTCATCCAATGACAGGACGAGAGGCAATGGGTGCAAGTTGGAGCACAAGAGGTTTAGGGTCAACACAAGAAAGAACTTTTTCTCAGTGAGGGTGCCAGAGCTCTGGAAGGGGCTCCCCAGGGAGGTTGTGGAGTCTCCTGCTCTGGAGACTCTGAAGAGCTGCCTGGATCTGTTCCTGGGTGACTTGGTCTAGGTGATCCTGCTCTGGTGGGGGGGTTGGACTAGATGATCTTTCTAGGTCCCTTCCAACCCCTAACATCTGTGAATCTGTGAATCTGTCATACTGTGAATATATCAAGTTCCTGGTTCAAAAAGTTCATGAACTGCTGATTCCTGGAAGTGGGGAAGGTATCCTGATATCAGTCATCACATTTCCTTGTTCTTTATCCTGTTTCTTGTGCACTTGTTCTTTTCTACTGTCAGAAAGGACAATTTGAACTAGATGAGCTTTTGTCTACTCACTGTGGCCATACTTATTTTAGTAGGAATTCAGTGCTGAAATAATAACAGAGGTAGCATTTTGAGAAGATTTCAGAGAAACTGGGAGCATGTATGAGGTAAAGGGTACACATGGAAAACAGGCTCCACAATCCATGGATTGTACAGTAGGGTGTTTATTCGGCGCCGGACGCACGGGGAATATCCCCACCACAAACATGCACATGCTCCAGCAAGAAAGTAGAACTATATAGAAAGTTATGTGTTATATATATAGTTATAGTTATTTATATGTAACTGTTACATATTGAATAAGTTTTGTAATACACCTATACATTTGCATTATCTATCCCCACTTCTCATGCAAATGAGGCTTCCTGCCCTCTGGGCAGACACAATAAATTCTGGTCGGGGTCTTCAGGGGTCTTTGAGGATGAAACAAGAGCCTTCTTCAGAACTAAACTTTTTACTTTAGTTTCTTGTGAATGTTGTGTGGATTTCTGGCAGTCTCCTCTGCTGCAGAACTAGGCCAGGCTGGATCTTCTGCAGTTAGCTTCTTATCTTCAAAGACACTGGGGAATCGTCCTGCCTGATTGCCTCACATGAAAGCATCCCCCAACCCTGTTGCTAAATTGTTAGTGCCCCTATATCAGCACTGCTGGCTAGGAGTCAGTGGACTATCTCTACACAGTAAATCAGTCTTCTATAATTACTCCACGTTAGTCAAGAAGCAGTTGCAGGGAAGCAGGAGGGCCCTTTGAGACCCCTGTATCAAAGGCTGTGTGAATTAATGGAAAGGAGATGACACTCAAAGTTGCATGCAAATGCATGCTTTGGGTTGTAACACGGACAACTACTTAAGTGGTCTTGCCCTGAGTTGATGAGCTGTATAAATGCATAAAATCCTGCATAAAATCCTGGAGAAACTAGAAACTTCAAGTTCTCCACATGGGCCTGTGTGTGCTGGCGTTTTGGTTTGTTTGTTTGATTTTGTTTGTTTTGTTTTGTTTTTTGTTTGTTTGTTTTTTAATGAGAAAATAAAGTATTTTCCAGATAGCTTTGCAAGTGACTTTCTGAACCTGGTCAGAACTTGCTGAGTGTTAAGCTTGCCACACTGTGGGCAGCAAGTTTTGCCATCTATTTTTAAAATGAGTGTTTTTGTAGGGAAACTGAAACCCAGGTTTCAAGTGTTTTTTGCAAAACAAGAGTTGATGGTGACACTGTACTTTACAGACACCAAACCTCCTGTTCATAACTGTGCTGTCTTCTCTCCCCCGACTGCATTTGCATGGCATGCCCATGGCTGCTCAAACTGCCCAATGTGAAAAAGAATTGCTGGTAAAGCACTTAGGGGCTTGAGGGCAAAAAGACTTTGGCAGACAGAAAAAAAATACTGTCTGACTCTTGAAGGTCTTTTTGATTTTTCATTCCTCTTTGTCTGAGGCCTTGTGGTGCACTTGGGGCCTCCTGTCCTGTTGACATGCCTGCATCCTGGGAATGCCTACTTGTTTTTCTGTGTCCTAGTCCCCAGCACTGACACCTTGGAGAAGCAGATGGACTCCATTCCATATTTTTTTCCAGCTGTTTGTTGATGTGTCAGGCGAATGAAGCCTGGAAGCACAAAAAGGAGCTAGAAACCAGAAAGCCAGGCTGTCACAAGCAGATCTAGCTGCTCTCATGAAACCAGCCAATGTTGCTAACTTCACTTTTGTTTTTCACTGGTCTCTCTGTCTGTCCTGCTCCATCCACAGACATTTCAACATGACAATCCAGTCTCTGTGTTGATGTGGTTATGCCTTTTTATGACCTTTCTTTTAAAATTTGAATAATCTTTGTTTATTATACATTAATAAAAACTCCTTTGCAAGAATGTCATTTTGAGCCCAAAACTGTATGCAGCGTCCAGGACAGTTCAGGAAAAGTTTCTCTTTAAAAATGATCATTTCTGTTATTTTTAAAATAAATACATTAATGAAGACATTAGTAAATGTCTTCAGTAATTCAAAGAAAATAATGAAATCAATTTCCAATCTCACATACTGTATTCAAGTGTAAATAATGATCACCTCAGAAAAAACAACAGCCATGTGAGCCAATAAGTACTTGAAATATCCTTTTTTTAATCCCTTTTCTTTTGTTTAAAACTCTTTGAGGATTGGATTACCACATCACTATATACAGCACTGTTGTTTTATTTTAAAAAAACCTGAAAATGCTTTGTGATAAACAAAGACACACTCGGAAATATCACAGCTTGAAATCTGTGTTTTCTATTGGATATTTCCTGACTGTGGATTTTGTTTAGCATTGTTTTTATAACATTGTATAAGAACTGCCAGGGAGAACCCCATTCTGTGCCAAGCTCTGCATTTCTTGAGGTCCTGGCACTCCTCTTGGAGAACTCTACCTGTCCAGGAGGTACCAAAACTGCTCATGACTACAATCCACATGTAAGTGGGTTAGTGTGAGGGTGACAAGGTGTTGTGTTTTGTTGGCCTGGATTTTTGTCATGTTCAGAAGATATTGAAAATTATCATTATATTTGTTAAAAATTTTTTACTGATTTACTGTGTAAATTAATTCATGGTATCTCATCCCACACTCAGCTATTTCTTTTAAATCTCCAATTAGGAGTAACACTTCTGACTGGCACTGTTTTTGTCCTCAGGCCTTGGGTTAATAAAACAGGAAATCCAATTTTAACATGCCTCATCCTGGATCTAAATCACTAATGCTACTTTACACTGATAAGATTTATCACAAATCATCTTGTGGCTGACCAAACCACTCCAATGCTTTGCCTCCATGACATCCACAGGCTACCTTCCTTTGCCATGTAAAGCCAGTATGAAAATGTGAATCTAACAAAACCTTATTTTGACTTGTGTGACTATAATGCCTACAGCTAATCTGGATCAAGTTTGTCCTACATCATGATCTGTCAGTAACTCAGGGAATAGCAGTGGCAGAGCAATAAAGCTGAGCTCAAGGCGACCCGGAGCAGATGTGCTGCCTCCTCTCTTCAGGATGCCTGGAGCAGGGATCCAGCCCTTTTAGCTGCTGCTGTCAGAGTTCCCTCTCCACTGCTCATGAGGAACCAAAAGTGCTATTGGCTGTCCTTAGAGAGGTACCTCTACAGCTTTCCTGTGTTAATTAGACCCAAGGCTTCTTGGTGGCTGTACTAAGCTGAGCCAGGTCTGCATTTTCACTACTCTGGCTGTTTGCTTCTGCCATCACCTGTCCTTTACAGTTGTTTTTCTGGCCACTCAATAAACTGAAGTAAAAATTCAGCTTAGTTAAATACTACTTTTTTTTCCTGATGTGACAGCAACAGGTTTGTGGTTAAAGATCCTAAGACTATTTATTAAGCTGTACCTTTGGTGGCTGATACACCATGGTCCCCTCTGTACATTGTTCCTTATTGCTGTGAGCAAATTCAACTAATTTGCAAGAGTTCTGACATAATTGCTCCTGCAATGTCATTTGCACCTATCATTTCTTTGGGTCTTGAGTGAAGCACAGATATACACTGGAGGCTGTTTGTTGACACCTTGTCAAAACTGGATGAAGAGAGGTGAAAGGTTGTTGAGGTAGGACTGAATTGTTTCCTGGAGGTTCCCATTTCTCTTCTTTCCATACTGTTACCTGGGCATGTGGCTAGACTAGATACCTTACTTCAGGACAGTTGAGGTGAGGTGAGATTGACTCTATCCTCATACTTGGTCTGCAAGTGGGGTTTGTGCCCAGGAAGTCTCTTGGGAAAAAACAATACACACTTGTTTAGCTAGTTTGCACTACAGTTGGTTCTTCATTCTTAGTATGATTGGTATTATTTACCTGTCTTTGAAAAGCTGCTAAAATGAATGTAGCCCCGAGCCTACTTTAATTGAGAGAGGCAAAACACATTTTTTTCAAGATGTAAGCATCCTGAAATTACTGATTAAAGACTGATTTAATTTTCCATCCTAGTGCAATTCTTCAGCCTAAGTCCAATACAGTTTCACAGTTCATTCATGCTTAGCTCAGCATAAAATACCTTCTACTTTTTTGTGAAATCACCTCAAACTCTTACAAATCCATTATACTAATTACCTTTTAATGAGCACAACTGAAGGAAATGGGTGAACTTACAAGATCCAGGGAACACTGTATGAAAGAGAGAATAATAATACCACTCTCAGCATTTCAAGGGCGGATTTTGTTTCTAAGCTAGTAGAAAATTCAGCCCAATTTCAGAATCACAAAGTGTGAAATTCCATAGTAAATGTGGACAAAAAATGAAGATTTACACTCTCTACCATACAGGAAAGCAAATTTTCCCAAACTCTTGTTTGTTTTCATCCATTTCAGTGGTGAGATTTGTTGAAATAAGTGGTTTTAAAAAGGTGTGGGGTTAGAACACTGAGGTTAGAACACTGAAGACTGCTCCATCAAAGTGAAGGGAAAGCCTTGGAGCTGGAGGTTCTCTGCTGACATTTCTTTCAAGCCCTATGCTTTTAAGTTACTGGTGGGGTATTTCAGGAGACATAAAGCAAAGACCACATCCACTTTGTTAATTTTTGTTGAGCCAGGGAATAAATTGAGCCAAAATAAGAGAGGGTAGGGTAGTGCAGTAGGTCACCTGCTCCTCTGCTGTGGTTCTGTACAATGATTCAAACTGAATTCAGACAGAAATATACTGCATGAAAATAAACAAATTAATACACAAATGAGTAGATGCACATTGATGGGGACAAGCAAGGGGGTATCTCAATCTCCTCTCCTCTCTCCTCTCCTCTCTCTCCTCTCCTCTCCTCTCCTCTCCTCTCCTCTCCTCTCCTCT
>VYZU01057670.1:3776-20937 GCA_013401355.1 Ceyx cyanopectus | reverse complement strand
TGGGTGGACTGCATAGCCTGGGAACTGTCATTGCTCCATTCCTCATCCCTGTCCATGCAGTGGGAATGGGCTGCTTGATCTCAAACTGTACCAAACCAGTCTGCAAGGCACCAGGGGAATCCCTTAAAATAATGGGGGGAAAGGTAATTTAAAATATTATTATAATAATTATTTCTCATTTCATTTTAAAAAACGTATTTAAACTGAAGCTACTGTGCAAGTGCTTTGTTGGTTTCTTCCTTTGTGTCAGAAAGTTGATTTGATTTGTATAAATTTATTCTTCCGAATACTCATTAACTTAAGTAGAATCATTCTGCATATTGGTTCCTGTAGCTTAAATAAAATCTGGATGATTATGAGATGACCACTGATTTGATTCTAGCACAGCATTGTGATTAAGGTAAATTTCTTCAATTAAAATGTGTTGTGAGAACATCNCAACTGATTATATTTTATTATAGTATATCAGAAAAAAAAAAAACTATGCAAACAATTCCAAACACAGTACAGAGAAATACACTTCTTTAAAATGGGGAAAAATGAATGTCTTCCTACAAATATTCTGATGTTATCCATTGGTTACCTCAAATGTTTTTCTTGTTTCATCTCTTTGATGAAACCCGGCAATTCTTTGGATTACTGCCCTGTGCTACTTGTCTCCCTTCTTATCTCTCAAATCTGTGCTGGTAGTACAAGAACTGAGTGTGAAATCAGGAATTCAAATATGTACCTGTGAAGATCTTGTTGTCCTAACATTCAGTTAGGGGGGAAAAAAAATAAATCCATACATTAACCAGCAAATGGATTATTATTTTTTTCTTTGTCATGATACATACCCAAAATCACATTGTCCATGTTGGAGAACAGGTTACCTTGTCAAAAGGACCTTGCTTGGAATAAAATATTAGTTTAACTGTATTGTGAAGGCTTATGTGGTAATACTGATAGAATTTCAAGAGCCACAGCTATGCATAACTGCACTTTCAGAGTTCTTGTGGTTAAAATTGAAATTCCACGTCTTCTGATTTCTGCATTTTCCTGAAGCTCTGATCACATTTCTGTCTATAAAAGCCTAGAAATAATAGCCTTACACTTTTCCAGTTCCCACCAGCCTCTCTGCTTAGACTGCTTTTCTTGTGCACAGGAATTCTTTGCGCTGGCAGGATATGAGGCAAGGCCAGTAGCTACTTTTGCTCTGTTTTCAAAAGATTATTTTTTATGACTTAATTTATTTCCATGTTTCTTGCACATAGAAATGTTATGGTAGTCTTGATTTACAGGCAGGGTTAGCAGTCTTCCTATAACTCTTACTCCTCTGAGTAGTATCAGTAAAATAATCTGAATTGTTTTGTGACCCAAGTGTATGCCTGGGGTGAGTGATTTTCTAATGCTTTTCCCATGACAGCCCAGGTAATAAAGACTAAGTTGCAGCTTTTATAAATTACTGACATTGATTCAAAAACTAATAACACTTCTGAAATTGAGAGGCTGCATCACCATTCTTTAAAGTTTGAGCATGGTAAACAGACTTCCATTTAGAGGAGAGTTAAAAAAAAAAGGAAGGTGAAAAAGAACTTAGTTTTCTTTGTCCATCTGGGGGCTAAAAACGTGCCTATGAGTGGAAACTACATGGACTGGACTAGCTGTGCTTCTCCCAGAGTTCAGTCACATGGCACACAGTTGTGGCACAGGAAAAAAGAATTCCATGCCCATTTGAATGCTTTGCTTTTTGCTTGCTGAAGTGTTTTATCAGGTCTTATTTCAAGATTCTATAATCTTGAACAACTTCATGAAACTGACAGATCCCTATGTCTTTCTTCCAAGGATGCATTTCTTCCACAAAAATTCCATCAGCTCCAATACAAATAGACAAGATCAGTATCTGATTTAAAATGGTTTCCCTCCCTGTTTCTAAGTAAGGCTTAATCACACTTGGAAAAACAGCACATACAGTGAGCCATGGCAGAGTTACTTTAAGANGTTTTTTTTAATTATTTTGTTTTTTAAAAAGTCATCTGATAAGAGGAGAAAACAGTGTCCATTTTCCCAGTCCAAAGAAAAAGATGATTATATGTAAAGTCAGGAGAAAGCATGAGAAGAAGATGAGAAGTTTTTACAAGTAACGTGGATGACTGAGGGTAATAATCAAGCAGAGCAACATTCAAAACATTCAGTACCTAATACTAATATCCCTTTCTGTAATTGCTTTTCATGTATTTTAAGCATACTGCTTTGACAAAGGGTTCTTAGAGCAATGGTTTTGAAGATAACTTGAAATAATATTATTTTTGTAGTCTTCCAGTAGCAAATTAGAGAAACAAAGATGCCACATATCTGTGTTTCATCTTTCCATTTAAATTAATTTGAAATACAAACAAACCCAAAACCCTTTTCTCACTGGTTTTGTAGAAGCTACACCCTAGCTGGACTTTGGCACGTTTAGGACTCAAATTCATGGGGGTTTCTAAGTGTTATAGGCTTATGCATGTGCACTTGCTACACTTCATTTACTTTTTAGGTAAGTGGATTTCTGAAGCTGACTTAAGCGAATAAGTTCAGCCTCCCAACTGAACATTTGTACTGTTTTTGAACTGCTTATGTCAGCTTGGCTTATTTCTGTGTATTTATTGACACATGGTAAAATATACAAGTCAGCAGTGAAGCCATTAAGTGTGTCAACATGTGAAGTTGAACTGATTTATTAAAACAGTCCAACTTTGTATATCGACCTGACTTCAANTCCACAAAAATTCCATCAGCTCCAATACAAATAGACAAGATCAGTATCTGATTTAAAATGGTTTCCCTCCCTGTTTCTAAGTAAGGCTTAATCACACTTGGAAAAACAGCACATACAGTGAGCCATGGCAGAGTTACTTTAAGAATGATGAAGCTGAGTGAACCATCCAGATTTTGAAAGGAGCAATGGGCACACTGATCATTTAAGTGTCTAGTTGAAGCTGCTGTTAAGGAAAATGTGGGGTGGCTGCTGAACTGCTGGTGGGTGGACTGCATAGCCTGGGAACTGTCATTGCTCCATTCCTCATCCCTGTCCATGCAGTGGGAATGGGCTGCTTGATCTCAAACTGTACCAAACCAGTCTGCAAGGCACCAGGGGAATCCCTTAAAATAATGGGGGGAAAGGTAATTTAAAATATTATTATAATAATTATTTCTCATTTCATTTTAAAAAACGTATTTAAACTGAAGCTACTGTGCAAGTGCTTTGTTGGTTTCTTCCTTTGTGTCAGAAAGTTGATTTGATTTGTATAAATTTATTCTTCCGAATACTCATTAACTTAAGTAGAATCATTCTGCATATTGGTTCCTGTAGCTTAAATAAAATCTGGATGATTATGAGATGACCACTGATTTGATTCTAGCACAGCATTGTGATTAAGGTAAATTTCTTCAATTAAAATGTGTTGTGAGAACATCAGTTGACCAATGAAACATCTTACCAAGCATGATCTAAGTGTATGTATGGTTCAGTTTCACTTTTAAAGGACAGCTTGCTTGGAAATTTATCAGGTTGGGAAGAAATCTTTTGTATCATTCAGTAACAATAGATTGCATGTCTTCAAAGATTCCTCTAGGGCATCAACCCTGTTAACCAGACAGCTCCATAAATGAATAGGATTTATAGTATCNTTTTTTTAGATGTTTTTAGAAGTTCTGTAGAAAATAGGATCTGTCTTTTCACATTTCAATAAAACTGTTCAAGAAAACTATTGTTGGGAGACATAACTGCATAACTAGTACTTTAGGGATGAAAATGTATTTTTTGTTTCATAGTATATGTAGGCCTTATTTTTTAAGACAAACTGCTTCTATAACAGCTCTCTAATCAAGGGTATTTAAGAGTTTTATGAACAAATTGTGCTGTCATCCTCAAGTATCTATCAAACCAATTCTGTAAATGAGAAGAAAATAGGAGAGGTTGTAATACTTCATCTCTCTGGATGACATTATATCTTAACTATTTGTATCTAAAAAGAATATATCTGCGTCTATGAGGGTTTTTTTGTGTGGGGTTTTTTTTTTGTGTGTTTTTTTTTTTTCCTTCTTGTGCTGGCATGATACAGATATTAGTGTGGACATACACACTGTGGCAATCATGAATTGTAACTCAGATTTAGAGAAGGGTCTTTTCAGATCCTGGGCCTTTAGCCCCTAGGTTACCATTTCCAATTGCAGTCAGAGATGGCACTCAAACTTACCAGTTTTACAAAAATCCTGTTGCTTGAGCTCTTTGATTTGGACACTTCCTGATCTGTGTAACAAATTAGTTACCATGATAACAAAGGCTTTCTTCAATAAACTCAGTTGAGACCAGGGAGCAATCTCATGATGTAACAGTGAGGCAAATGCTGTTGTCTGTAAGGCCAGTAGGAGCAGTGCATCATTTCAGTGTGGCCGTTTGAATGGTACCTAGGGAATTAGACTTTTCTAGACTCTTCCTATAGAAATCACTAACTTGAGCCTTGAGTTGCCTGTCCTCTCCCTTGGTTTCAGCAGGGAGTTGTGTAACCAGCTAAGGCTAGTAGACTAACTTAGCTAGTTAAATGAGATAAACATCTTTTTATTAGAAGAACTTTGGTTGAATTGCCTTGATTTCCTGTGGCTGGAGCTTTGATTCCTAAGTATTACAAGAGCTTTAATAAATTTTATCCTCTGTTGTGCTATTTCATCTGGTAATCTGGTTTTGAAAAGGACACTTGTTTTTAAAGTGCTCCATAGCTAGACAAATATTGAATTCTTGGCTCTTTATAATCCTCTTCATTCTTGTCTATTTTTTCCCTGAGACTGCTATCACTGAACTACTAAATTCTTTGTCTGATTTCAACATCTGTATACTCTCTACTTGATAGGCCTTAGACTTGCTCTGGTTTTCTACCCTTTTAGTGTTGCCCTCATTCAAAAAAGTGGAGTATTTAAAAACCCATCCTATAATGAATGACTCTATCCAGCTTTGCATCTACTGCAAATTGACCCAAATGCAGCTATCTGCATTTTGTCTCATTATCATTCTAATTTGTACATTCAATTATACTAGAGAATCTTACACTTGTATCCTTTTCAGTTTCTCTTTGAACCATGTAAACACTGTTGTAGTTAATGTATCCTCATATACAATACTTCATAATTTTACTAATGGCTGCCTGAACCCTATAATGCTTCTGGAATCACCAATCTTCTTTTCTTCCTATGAGTTTCTCATAGGAATGTGTTGGACATTTTCCAACCTCGTTCCAGCTTTTCCCCTATAGTTCATAGGTAAAGTGAATCCATCTCTTTTTTTAACCTCAGTGCAGAATATATTCCACCCACGTGCCTGATTTTGTTCTTGCTTTTCTTCAAACATGTCTTTCTCTGCTTCTGTTCTTCAGTGCTTTTACTCTCCTTGATTCCACATCATTTGCAAATATAATGATTAGAGCCCTGCTTTCTGCCAGGGCTTTATAAGACCTAAATTTGCTGTTCCTCGGGGAGGTAATTTTTTCTAGTTTCTGTAACTCATGTTTATTACTGTTTTTTAATTACTATATGTTTTATGCTTCCCCTATCAAGTATGCTAAGGTATTTAAAAACATGTATGTATATGTGTGTATATATTGAGATATGCTAATAAACGTGTAATGTAACTATACATAGCCAAATTCTAGGACTGCTTTTTCACTTTCTTATACTTAATTTAGTTAATTTTAGAAAATATGATAAACTTCAAGTTACTTTTGTCTTTTTAATTCTGAGTGATGTCCCTTCTTTGGGGAATATTTTAAACCTTCAGGTCCATTGAAGTACAAAATTAAACTAACCAGCTATTACAGCTCAAATTAGTGTAAGTGTAGTCTCATTTAATAGACCTGCAGTGCAATGAAAAAACATCTACATATTATGGGGTACTTTTTTGGTGGAAATTTCTGTGTACTTGTAATGGTTTTGCAAGTGAAATTTAGAAACAAAGTGTAGAGAAGTTTTGAGGGCTTTTTGGTTGGTTGTTTTGATTTCTTTTTTTTGGTAAAAACTCTAAATAAAATTTTCAGATGAAAATGCATGCATTAGAAATGTTTCTATAGGCTCTGAATCTTGAAGATGTTGCTTAAGGAAAAGCTTTAGGATTTTTCTGCAATGTGTTTGTGTAGAATGTATAATAAAATGTTCTTAAAGTTTTGTAAAAATAAAGGTATTTTGAGAACCAAACCCAGAAACTCAGTTAGTGAAATCCAGTTAGTGTAATATTAATGGGTTTTATGCTGTACAGACAAATGCTGTGTGTGGTTTTGCAGTGTTCTTTCAACAACCTGCAAAGGCACTTAAGACTCTTTTGTGTGTGTGTGCTGTTTTTAAAGCAGAATTATCAGAGGGGTTGTATCTTTTAAAGCAAAATAACATTATTTTGTTATTTAAACAATAATTTAAGCAAAATTATTCCAGCAAACATAAAGACTCACTCCTTGAATGGAGATCACAAGCCTAAATTTCCTAGAAATTGCAGACAAAGTATAATTGTCCACAGGCTGTGGTTATATTCCCTTTGAGCTTTCAGACAGATCATAAAAAACATTTTCATTTACATATATTGCACAGATGGCACTTTGCAACATACGTATTTTAGTCTAGTGTCAGAGCTTATTTGGTACACTTTTAAACTTGTGACCTCTGACTATCTGCATGCTCTTTGTATTTTGAGTTGTAATTATTTCCTTTTTCTTCCTGACACAGTTTCTTATTGTTTCTTCTTTGTGTAATGCATGTGTGTTAAGAATTTTACCACATAATTTCTATTATTTTTGTTCACATCACACTAATTTGTAGCTTATAAAAAAACCAAACTAAATGTGAGANGTTTTTAAAGTGCTCCATAGCTAGACAAATATTGAATTCTTGGCTCTTTATAATCCTCTTCATTCTTGTCTATTTTTTCCCTGAGACTGCTATCACTGAACTACTAAATTCTTTGTCTGATTTCAACATCTGTATACTCTCTACTTGATAGGCCTTAGACTTGCTCTGGTTTTCTACCCTTTTAGTGTTGCCCTCATTCAAAAAAGTGGAGTATTTAAAAACCCATCCTATAATGAATGACTCTATCCAGCTTTGCATCTACTGCAAATTGACCCAAATGCAGCTATCTGCATTTTGTCTCATTATCATTCTAATTTGTACATTCAATTATACTAGAGAATCTTACACTTGTATCCTTTTCAGTTTCTCTTTGAACCATGTAAACACTGTTGTAGTTAATGTATCCTCATATACAATACTTCATAATTTTACTAATGGCTGCCTGAACCCTATAATGCTTCTGGAATCACCAATCTTCTTTTCTTCCTATGAGTTTCTCATAGGAATGTGTTGGACATTTTCCAACCTCGTTCCAGCTTTTCCCCTATAGTTCATAGGTAAAGTGAATCCATCTCTTTTTTTAACCTCAGTGCAGAATATATTCCACCCACGTGCCTGATTTTGTTCTTGCTTTTCTTCAAACATGTCTTTCTCTGCTTCTGTTCTTCAGTGCTTTTACTCTCCTTGATTCCACATCATTTGCAAATATAATGATTAGAGCCCTGCTTTCTGCCAGGGCTTTATAAGACCTAAATTTGCTGTTCCTCGGGGAGGTAATTTTTTCTAGTTTCTGTAACTCATGTTTATTACTGTTTTTTAATTACTATATGTTTTATGCTTCCCCTATCAAGTATGCTAAGGTATTTAAAAACATGTATGTATATGTGTGTATATATTGAGATATGCTAATAAACGTGTAATGTAACTATACATAGCCAAATTCTAGGACTGCTTTTTCACTTTCTTATACTTAATTTAGTTAATTTTAGAAAATATGATAAACTTCAAGTTACTTTTGTCTTTTTAATTCTGAGTGATGTCCCTTCTTTGGGGAATATTTTAAACCTTCAGGTCCATTGAAGTACAAAATTAAACTAACCAGCTATTACAGCTCAAATTAGTGTAAGTGTAGTCTCATTTAATAGACCTGCAGTGCAATGAAAAAACATCTACATATTATGGGGTACTTTTTTGGTGGAAATTTCTGTGTACTTGTAATGGTTTTGCAAGTGAAATTTAGAAACAAAGTGTAGAGAAGTTTTGAGGGCTTTTTGGTTGGTTGTTTTGATTTCTTTTTTTTGGTAAAAACTCTAAATAAAATTTTCAGATGAAAATGCATGCATTAGAAATGTTTCTATAGGCTCTGAATCTTGAAGATGTTGCTTAAGGAAAAGCTTTAGGATTTTTCTGCAATGTGTTTGTGTAGAATGTATAATAAAATGTTCTTAAAGTTTTGTAAAAATAAAGGTATTTTGAGAACCAAACCCAGAAACTCAGTTAGTGAAATCCAGTTAGTGTAATATTAATGGGTTTTATGCTGTACAGACAAATGCTGTGTGTGGTTTTGCAGTGTTCTTTCAACAACCTGCAAAGGCACTTAAGACTCTTTTGTGTGTGTGTGCTGTTTTTAAAGCAGAATTATCAGAGGGGTTGTATCTTTTAAAGCAAAATAACATTATTTTGTTATTTAAACAATAATTTAAGCAAAATTATTCCAGCAAACATAAAGACTCACTCCTTGAATGGAGATCACAAGCCTAAATTTCCTAGAAATTGCAGACAAAGTATAATTGTCCACAGGCTGTGGTTATATTCCCTTTGAGCTTTCAGACAGATCATAAAAAACATTTTCATTTACATATATTGCACAGATGGCACTTTGCAACATACGTATTTTAGTCTAGTGTCAGAGCTTATTTGGTACACTTTTAAACTTGTGACCTCTGACTATCTGCATGCTCTTTGTATTTTGAGTTGTAATTATTTCCTTTTTCTTCCTGACACAGTTTCTTATTGTTTCTTCTTTGTGTAATGCATGTGTGTTAAGAATTTTACCACATAATTTCTATTATTTTTGTTCACATCACACTAATTTGTAGCTTATAAAAAAACCAAACTAAATGTGAGATGTGTATTTTTGCTTTAAAAATTAACTGTGCCTCTTAGTATAAAATATAAATAGTAACTACCTTGTAATGTTAGAAAATTGTAGTTGTTTTTTTCTAGCATTTGTCATGAGGCAAAGTAAGAAATTAGAAGTTTACATATGTGTATTTTTGTTGGTCAGAGAGCTTTTTATCTTTCTTCTCTTCTTGAGTAATATTCAAGAGACTGTACTTGTTGAGAAGACACTGCATTGTCATGTGTACACTGGTACCTAAACATGTATCCAGAAAAAAAGGTGATTTCAGGGGTCATTTTGGTTAAGGTTCTAAATAGAAATTCCTCAGTCATAAAAAATGAAAGATGCTTTTGAAACTTCTGTCTAAGGGTTAAGTTAAAAGGACGTGTACAAGACTGCTAGAACTAGGAGATATATTTTTCTGTGGTTGAGGACACACAGCTTTAAAACTTAAATAGCCATCCGAGGGAGGTGTAGATATCTTAATTTATAACCTTGGTTCCAGGCATTTCTAAATTACATTTAGGACATTATGTATATATAATGGCAGTATTCATGACTGCATGAGCTTTAATTTTCTGGAGTCTCAGCAATTATACAATTCTGCTAATCAAAATGAGTCATTCGGTCCCTCGGGAGACTTTGTGGCCGTTTGCTGAGGTGATTTTCCAAGTCGCGTTTCCCTGGCGTGGCAGTGAAATGGAGCTGCTTTGGCACCCACTGCCACATCCCCCTTCTGCTGTCTCTTGCTGGCAGCTTCCAAAGTACCAACTTGTTTCATGTAGAGGGCATGTTGGGCCCAGTAATAAATCACCAGTGAATAGCCAGCTCTGTACTTCTGTATTTAAAGCAGCTGTGAACATTGATTAATGTGGCTCTTCCCTGGCAGAACAATGCCCAAGGCACATATGCACATGAAAACCTCTCTAGTGCAGGAGATAGCTTTGTCCTACCCTTTCCTTCAAAAGATTCCTTGCCTGGCCTGGCCTAAACCTCAGCTAATTGATTACTAGAACTTCAGGAAGGCTGAGTTTGGTCTCAGGCACAGCCTTCGGAAAGATCATCTCGGCTCTGGAGAGGCCAGTGGCACGTGTCCCACACAGGGTCCTTGCAGCCCGAAGCCACTTACTGTTCACATCTCAGACTGGATTTACTGTGCAATCTCAGCATTCTTCTGTTGGCAAAATGGGTCCTGAGCTTCTTCTAAAGCATAAGACAAAATGTAGAGTAAGATGGTGAAGTTGGATTTTTGTTGTTGTTGTTTTGGTGATATTTGTTTGGTTTAGTTTGGGGTTTTTTTTGTGTGTGGGTTTGGTTTGGTGGTGTTGGTTTGTGGTTTGTTTTTTTAATGGGGGGTGGAGTGGTATTTTTTGACAGTTTTTACTTTAGGCTTAGCAAATGAAACAGAGGTGAGGAATGAGGATACATCAGTAGTTTCTTGCCTTTTCACAGGTTACTGTTCTAATGTGGTCATTTGTATACCCCTCCTTTGAAAGAAAGCCCTGTGACAAGGCAGGGAAGGGAGGCTTTCCTGCCCTTGGGAGGCACCCAGTTCATTAGCCTCAACTAATCTTCTGCACAATTCAGCCAATTAATGGAGCAAAGCCAACACAGAACAGAAGAGTATTGTTACTTTCTTTAAAATTCTTCATGCTTTCCACCACCTTATTTTTTAATTGTCAGTCTTCATGTAGAATTTAAATATACATTAAAATAGCTATAAAATGGCAGTTTCTTACTGAATGTAAAATAGTTGCTAAAAACTAGTGACTGACTAGTAAAATCAACTACTGTCTAACTTCTTAATTGACAATATAATTGGCATGCAGAAAAATGTTCCTTAGACTGCAGAGAATTTAATATAAAACCACTTAACAGCTTAAATCTTTCCTTTTTCTAGACCACTATGAAATAATTGTGATGTGATAGAATAAATAATGAAATAATAAATAATAATGAAATAATAAATAAATAGTCTTCAAGCCCTATATGCTAATTAGAAATAGCTGCAGTCTGAAATGTAACTTATCTGTGATTGGTAACCTGCATGCTTGTTTGTACTGCTGCTGTAAAGTTCTTCGTGCTATGTTTTTACTCAAATTACAGGGTTTTTTTGCATTCCCATCACTTTTATAGGCAAAATATGACCACGGGAATTGTTAACTGTAATTATAGATGCAAATATTGTCTGTCTTAGTGACTTATCAGTCACATACTTTAATTATTGTCTTGAGTACATGTGATACTATTTAATATCTAACTCCAGAAGAGTTAGAACTACCAGTGTTCTCCTTTCACTAAAGCCCAACTATATTCAGTAGTTTTTTGTCATTCCAGGGATGTGCTTTTACTCTCTAACAAATTTTTGATTATTCAGAATTCTTCTAATACTAATTTGAATATAGAAAATATAACAGCTTCCTCTCTCTGTGAATCTTGTCCCGAAATCCAGGAGTCTTCAGTGACCTCTTGTTCAAATTTTCAATATAAGAAAGGTTTCTTTGTATTTCTTTGCAAAAGTTTCTCAGAGATAAATGGCTTTTGTCACAGAAAAATGCAGTAAAACAATTAGTTTTTATAGAGTTTGTAATTCTGATTGCCAATTCCTTTTGCATTCTCGAGTTTTCAGCACTCATCTGCTCTACTGATGACTTCCCACCCCCCCCCTTTTTTGAAACCTCCATGTTTATAGGACTGTTTGAGCTTCCAGCTGTGGTTAGTGGTTTGGGTTTTTTTGCTTGTGATAGTTTGACTGTGTCTTCTAATCTTCAAATTAGAGAAAAGAGAAACTAAGATCAGACATGCCAATATTTGATTGATGCACCCATTATAAAAATTAATCTTTTGTATTTATCAAAATGTTAAATGTTGTGATTGTTGTAATGTGAATTTGACGTGATGGAATGCTCTAATTGGGAAGTTTTGAAATACCTAATGGTTCTGTCTGAACTTGTGTCTAGTTTCAAAGCCCGTTCCCTGGTTTTGTTCTTCTAAGTGCACTGGTGTTTGCAAGAAGCAGCAACATGCTGAATAATTTTGCTCTGGGAGATTGAGACTCAAAATTCCTGGCTTTTGGTATTTTGAATTTGGTGTCGTTTGGAATCAGTGTTCCAAAAAATGTGGATGATTTTCCAGAAAAAAATTTTGAGGGGAGAAAATGATCGGAAAAAAAGGTTCACCTCATAATTTTATTTTTTTTTTAATATGATAAACTCATGGCACTTCCTAAAGAGGTACCTTGAATAGAAAGTTAAATCCGTGTTGTAAGAGACAATAGCAGTATCCAAAAAACGGCCTGTTCTATTTCTTCAGTTTTATTTAAGAAGGGGTTGACTTGAAACATCCCAAACCTCCAATTCTTTAGCATCTGAACCACTGTTACTCCATCCTCCTGTGTGTTTTCTTGCACCTACCTGATGTTTCCTTGATGTGTGACCACTTCATAGGGTCCGAGATTGAACTATCTGGTAAACTCTGCCAACATAAGCCAAAGGACTCTTACCAAGACTGTGATTATATTGGTGTTGACAAATACTACAATGTAACAGAGTGGAATAGCAGGGGTAACAACTACCTTATTGTGTAGCCGAGTGGTCCTTTTACTGTGGAAGATAACCGGGACAAGGAAAATTAAGAAGAAAGGACTTGGAATTTTACCTATTCCTAGATTACTTTTTAGATTTATTTTTTTTTAATGTGTCTTCTTCCCCAATAAATCCCTGATGTACAACCATGTAAGGATAAGGATTTTCCTCTACTTCTTTTTCATCATGTTCCAATGCTCTCAGTGTGATCTTGCTATGTAAAAAAAAATAAATAAAAATTGCATAGCTATACACAGACAAACACAGGGCCTTAAGGAAATCAAGTTATCCAAGGTAGTATTCTTTTTTTCTTTTTTTCTTTTTTTAATCCTTTTTATCCTTTTTTTTCTCCCCCCTTGTCTGGACTGTAATGATGAAGTCTTATGAATTGTTCATGGATATTCCCTCTTACATGAACATGCCTTTTAAGTGTTTATGCATTGCAGCACAAGCTTGGTTTGGAATTATGTGAATAAAACGGCCAGTTTCATGCTGGTCAAATACAGACTGTTGATAAAGGAATCCCAAGGCTGTGTCTGCAAGTGGATTTTCTGTAAATTAGTACATTATAGTACCTTTCTGAGCTCTACATAATTAGCTCTTTCCGTTTTCATATGTTCATCAATTTGCATTCACTGAAGGATTTAGAAAATTGGATAAGATACAAAGCTAAAGCTTAAACTGATACTTAACAGTGAAAGCATAAAATAAAAATAAATCGTGTAGACACAGTGGCAGTTACTGGCTGAAGCCAAAAAAAGGGATAATTTTGCTCCATTGCTGATTTCTGCACCCAGCCATAAGCTTCATGCCTCTCCTAATTAACTTCATGCTGGTGAGCAGATTGAGAATGGCTCTAGTCAGCGCTAAAAATGCCTGGAAACACGCTGGTTTACAGCCCTATGCAAAGTTGCTGCATTTTTTTTAAATCACTGCCAAAAGCCACAAGACATAGATGCGTATGTTTCATGCTAATCACAAAATAATAAGGTAATTGATATTCAACAATTTAAAACAACAAACAGAGCGCATACTCTGAATCTGGCAGGCTGCTTTTAATTAATGCCGTTGCCCACTGTTTAAGTGGAACCACAAAGGAAGTGGTGGGAACTTGGTTTTGAAAGAGAGGTCTTTTCCAAAATGTTGATAAAGCATTTAAGTAACTCTTTATGTGTCCGGGAAGGCAGCTGATGAACTGCCCCCATTTCTCTGTTGCTCACAATAAAGTTGAAAAGCAAAAGCAAGGTTCTAGGAAAGTTAAACCCTGAGAAGGCCTGGGAAGGATTTTGTTTCTTTCAGATTTGCTAATGCCTTCTAAGGAGCTCACTTCAGGATTTGTCCACGTTTGCCCAGATTGTTTTAAAATTAATTATACGTGTTCTAAGGCAATATCTGTGAAACACACATAGTTCTTTTTTGAGACTGCTGTTCATCTCCATCACAAAGAAGCTGAGGACAGAAACAGCTGTATTGCTGATGGAAAAAATAATAAAAAGATAATGTAACTTTTGAGAAGGGAACAGAAAAAAAGGTCCTGAGATTGAAAGAATAGGCACAATTAGTGCTTAGAATCAGCTTTGAGCTAAGGGAACTTTATGGAGGGGTTTTAGTTGTTGTAATTCTGTCAGCTTTCGTAGTCAGAATTGTAGGCTACCATGAGATGTTGGAGGCTTTTTGGTCACCCTTCCAGTCACATGGGCAGTTGCCAGCCAGTATGTATCTACAGTTTGAATGACACATCTTCAGGAGAACATCACATTTCTATCAGCTACTCACTTTTAACTTTTCTGTACCGGGTAGTAATTTTGATAAAATTTGATTCCTTTCTGTCTTCTGGAAGACCAGTAGGAATATCTTGAATGACTCTGCTGTGTGAAGTGTTAGACTACTGCCCTTGTTAGCTCAGCTGGTTTCATTTGGTTACTTACCTGCTTTGTTTGTCTGTGGGTGTTTCTCTGCTCTTTGCATGTTTGTTGTTAAAAGGAAGTTGGAGGGAACAGCTATAGAACTACAATGAAGAGCTGTTCTCCTGGCTTCATTGGCTGCCCATCTTCTCTTATGGTAAAGCCTAACATTTCCACATATTAAATTGTTGTTAAAAGTCCCTGTTATGGATGATTTTATTAACTGGCTACTTCTGGGTAAATAGATAAGATTTGTTTCATTGGCTAGCAACCACGATAAAAATTTTCCAAAGACTGTATTTACAGAGGAGCTTGGTAATTCTTCTCCTTTGGGAAGGAAGATTTTGATAGTTCATTTGGCCAGATCGAGCAGTTATCACGAGCCAAAAGCTTCAGGGTCCAGTATGGGTGTTGAAAGCTTTTCTTTAGTTATGACAACCTGCATGGGACAATCCAGCAAAAACCCATCTCTCCATTTTAGGTAGCATTTCTAATGAGGATGTAACTTTTGAGGACTTTATGGTTTCTAAGTTGACTGTCAGGAAAAGATTTTTGTGGTTTTTCTCTCGTTCCTGTTAAATGAAGACTAGTGTATTATTTTGCTTAATTGAGATACTGTTCTGGAGAAACTCTGAAGGAAATTACCAACTTGTAGAAAATTTCAGCCTGCTTTTTTCCTTCTAGCATGATACAGTGGCTTCATTGGTGCAATATGCTAGTACAAACCATTTCCTAAAGGAAAAATTGTGAAGAATTGATCTGTTAGTGCCAGTCCAGATGCAAACTCTCTCAAACCACAGTTTCTGGCTGCCAGAAGCTGAATTCTTTGTATTGGGAAACAATCATTCTGTTAAATCTGTTACTTAAGAATCTGCATCTCACCACTAACGGATGTAATGCTGGACAAAACAGGCCTTGAATCTAGTCTTTCAGGGAAATACTTTATGGTTTTATGTTTTATAGGTAGAGATATTTTTTCTGTAGAGGCTAATGGAGAAACAACAAAGAAAGTTACAGTGTGTGACATTTTAAAAGTATTCAACAGAGTTCAAAAAGGGACATGAAGAATACAGCCTGGAGTCAAAATGAAGTGGCTTTACATCATCTTCAAGCCTTTCAGACCCTCTGTTGCCTTGGGCTCCATTTCATTACTTACATATCCTGCTGGGTCCCCTGAATCCACCAGCATGTAGTGCTTTTTTATTTTATTTTTTTTTTCTTTAAGAATGATTAAGAGAGTTATTTTAGAAATGTGATTAAAAAGAGATGGGGTACATTATTAAAACTAAGGAGCTGATGAGGCGATCTACAGGGAGAAATGCTGAAATTCTCCCATACTTCTGCAGTTGCTCATGAATTTAATTTCCTCTGGCTTTTACTAGTAAATGCTTGATAAATTAAGCCTAACTCTTCTTTCTCACACCAATTTGCCTTTGGGAGAAGGGAAAAGAAGGCGACAGTGTTATGCTCCTGTGTCCTTCACTCAAGTCAATGTCTCTGGGAATAACCCAGCCCTGGTATTTGCCATTCTGCAGCTGGCTTCCTACAGACACTGCATCTTCTGTTTGTGCTTGTAGCAGTTAGAGAAGCAAATCTTGCTCATTCTTGCTGCTCTTGCTACAAAGCTTGAGTGCCAGCACTTGGCATTGCCATTAGACCCTGCCAGTGCCCACTGTGACAGTCATGAATGTGGGACTCCTACAAATGGTATTGGTGGAGGAAGTAGAATTTAGTTTTAGATTAGAATTTAGGTTTAGTAGAACTTAGATTTGCATTTCTTCTCATGTGTAAGCTCTCAGAGTGTCCTTCATAGATTGTAGCTGTGAGAATTTCATTGAGACGCAGAGAAGTGTGACACTTTAACATACATAGAATGGTAGGCAGAGGATAAGAGAGAGAAGCATTGAAAGTGCTCAGTCTGTAGCAGTTCTTAGACTCACCTGTCAGATAAAGAGAAGAAATTAAATTTAGAACCACCTTGGCTCTGTAGCATTGAGTTGGCTTTCAGAACAGCAAGGAAAACCTCACTTTCCCAATATAAAGCAGGACATTTCTT
Source organism: Ceyx cyanopectus (assembly GCA_013401355.1). NCBI lineage: Eukaryota > Metazoa > Chordata > Aves > Coraciiformes > Alcedinidae > Ceyx > Ceyx cyanopectus. Next base: position 4,422 of record VYZU01057670.1, on the reverse strand, counting down.
CTAGGAGAGGTATTGAAAATGGAAGCAAAGTTGTTTTGCCTGTGATATTCTAGGTATTATTTTGTGATCATAAAAAATGTAAAACAAAGATGAACCATGCAGAAGTTGAGTATCTAAGAGTAGTAGTCAACTTCCAAGAATTTCTGCCAAAAGATAAATGGTCTTTCTTCTAGTTTAGAGCTTAGGGAAGGGGGTTCCATAACTTGCACTTTATTTGTTTTTATTGCCCTCACTAGCTGGCTTTGTGTCCTTGACTTTATATGTATACATACACTGTTACTGACAATTTGCTTTGTAAACATTTGAAGAGCAAACAGCAGTATCTTGTAAAGGGTAAGTGGATTTTCTGAGGTGAATACCCTATAGGTCATGTGGACTTGAAAGAGCATTCCAGCCAGAGCTCTGGCTTTTCCCTTTTCCAAGGCTATCTCCAATGCTCAGTTGTCATTAGCCTTGCTCAGAATTGTGCCATCACTATTTTCTTCAAACTATTGGAGAAACAAATAAGACTTTCCTGGGATTAATTTACTGCAGCCTGAAGCAGCAGATCTCTTCTGGCAACCACTCATAAGCTGAGTAAGCAGCACCCTCACATCTGTTGGCAGTGTGAGTTCATTGCAGAAGCCAGTATCTGAGAAGCCATTAG
>VYZU01057667.1:12574-25036 GCA_013401355.1 Ceyx cyanopectus | reverse complement strand
CAGAAAGAGACCCAAAACAGAAACCACTGCACTGCCAAGCAAGCAGTGTTGCTGACCCGCATCTGCATCTGCTTGCCAGGCTGATTCACTGCCTTAACATCCAAAATCACACTCCAGACTTCTTGCTTCCAGGTTGCTGTTCTGCACTTTCTCAGATTTTCTCCCTTTGCCAAACTATGATTTGTACCACACACAACCACGCACCAAGTCTCTCAGAACAGACTCGGAAGGAATCCCCAGATAGAAAGGCTCTTGTGAAAAACCATAAAACTATGAACAGAAGGGCAAGGTTGCATTATTAAAACCACTCAGTAAGGTCACGACTATTCCTAATAGAAATAATGTGCTTTTACACAAAGTTAAATGTCCCATTAACCCGTTTCCCATGTTTGCCTGTTACATGCTACCACTGGCCTGAGAACTGTTCTGTTCTCTCCACCACCAGGGACACCCCCTTTCAGGATTCAGGGAAACAAATACAATCTGGGATTTCCCAACTACCTCCATCTACTTCAGCTCTGCCTTAACTCCCTGAAGTGACATCAAAAGTGATGGAGGGGATCAGAATGCTTTCAAACCATTTCCCTTCCTCTTCTCACCCCATGCTCAGAAGTTTTCATATATAGGAAAAATCAAGTTGAGACAACTTTAAAGTAAGCTTTGTATCAGAAACAAAACGCCTAATCAAATTTCTATCAGCGACACTGAAGCAGCCTTTGGACTTTGACGGTGGCAGAATCTTCAGAGAGGTGCCAAAGATCCGCTGAGTGCAGCCACAAGAGGGAGTCTTGATTCTCCCGTTAATACCAGATGGATGCTAGTTCCAAAACGCTTCTGCTCCAAGAGCACACAGCAAACTTGCAAAAGAACTTACAGAGTTATCCTGAGCTCCTAACTTATTCTCTGGCATCACAGGAATACCCTTGTCCTGAAGGTGAAGGTTCTGTAAAGTTATGACTCCTTGGTATAAAGGTGCAGGATGATATAAATCCTTGGTATAAAGATGCTCCTCTTAGGGAGGGAGGTGGAAGGATCTATCTTATTTATTCATTCTAGAACCGTGTTGCAATAGAAGGCAGAGGAAGAGGAGATAATTTTGCTCTAGACAGATTAGTTCCACCTGAGCTGCCTCCTGGGAGTCCCTTTTTCATCAGGGATGAGAACGTGCATACTCTGACTCTCCACAGAATGGAGAGAGCGAAATAACACCCATTACTTACCCCCACTTGCTGAGTTTGGGTGGCTATAAGCGGAGTTGGACTCCTGGGTTGGACTCCAACCCTTTTGCCGCAGGAGTTAAGCAGAACCATTTGAGACCAGGGCACATCCCACTGCCAGATGTCTTGGAGAGGGACACTCTCTTCATAAGGATGCTGAGTGCAGCACTCCTCCCTTACCGGGATCAGAAATCCCACCATGGCTTTACTCTTCCCCATCCCTGCTCAAGGAACAGAGCAGGTTCTGTCCAGCCTAACCCACGGTGTGTTGAGCTACCATGGCACTGGCTCAGCACTGTTAATTGGACACATGTGATTAGAAGCTCTGGCTGAGCTAAGAGCCTCCAACATAACAAATAATACTTCTCACATGGCCAGTAAAGCCTCTGGGTTGAATCTGTCCGTGTCTGCTCTCCAGCTGCCAGAAACCCGTCAAGAGGCATTCCTCAAAAATACTTCTATGGTCTTTACTCAATCTTGACATTCACTTGTTCTAACGTTTCCAAGAAAACATTACAGCTCCAGAGGGGGCACCTACTCTTTGAGTAAAGCCACGCGGTGATTCCGCACCGCGAGAGCTGCTCACGGGCCCTGGCCAAGCCCCAGAGCTCTGGCAAGGCAGCGTGGTCAGCCCAGGGGGAAAAGAGAAGCAATTATCTAAAATGGTTAATGAAAGAAGTGCTCACAGTACAGCTGAATTCTACCTCACTTCACCACTCCGCTGTCCTCCCCCAACTTTTGTACATTCACCTGCCCACTCCTTCCTGAAGCTGCTGAGGGAATCCAGGCCAGTAGATCCTTCATCCCAACTTCCCAATGTGGTCAGTGCATCACTTACCAGCAAAGCCACCTCTGTCCCAAGAAGTGGTAGATTCAGCTGTCATGGAACAGGAGAACAATCTTAAACCTTCAAAGCTGTCACATCAATCACTTCTTTTCAGCTTACAGCACCAGCCAATGTAAGGGTGGGGTTTGAAAAGGCTGTTTTAAAAAAGCTGCCCCCCATTTATGCATGTCCTTTTCAGAAGCAGTTTAATGGGAAAAACACAGTTTAATTGCAATTAGGGGCTGACTACTGTAATGCCCATGCCTGATGATTTAAAAGCAGATGTTCTGCAGTGCAATATTTCGTGCCTTATGCTGACAATAGTAAGTTGTTAGCAAAACACAGTAAGTAGTATCTAAAAATTCTTTCTGCAAGGTTGCCTAACTATTGGAGTGGGTCAGCAACAAGAGATCAGATGTGACACGTGTTAACATCCCAGAACAATTTCTCCTCCACTCTGCCAAACCTCATTTCTCTCCCTCAGCTGAATGTCATTAGACCTCATGGCCCTCCCAATTTCCATCCCCACAGAAAAGAGGGTGATCATTCTCCAGGACGTGGCTGCTCCAGAGCACCCCAGGGGGCTGCTAGGAGAACCTGCAGAGGTGCAGAGCACCTCACCGAGCAGGACGAGGAGCTGCTGAGGCTGCATGAGGTGTGTGTTAAAATGCAAACATGTGCCACAGCACCTGCTTTCAGTTTCAGTCCACACACCCAGGCAGAAAGTAGCAAGAACCCCCCAGCCACACAGTGCCTGAGCTATTTTTAGACTCATGTTATACAATTTTCCCTCTAGCTCCATGGATCAGAAACACATGCTGCAGCTACAGACCCAGTACAGCTTGATCCTCCTCCAGACAAGGCCATGGTAAAGCTGCAGATCCTACTCAGGTCCTTGCTATCAGGATACACAAGCTGGCTCCCAGCAAGTTCAACTGCATCTGGCTTTGTGAAAAGTTCATCTAATTTTGGCTTTATAATAAAGTTCCTACTATTGGACAGAAGTGGACAAAAGACCAGTTCTACTTATGAAACATATGGCTTTTAGATTGCAGAAAAGATCAGAAATTAAAGGAAGCTCATTTACTTCTCTATCAAAAAGCCTATCTCAATGAAACAATGGAAAGGATCTGCCCCAAACCCCTCAAGCTGACAGGATACAAGACACCTTCTTACACTGCTTAATGGGACAAGATCCTGTAGGAGATAATTTTTCCTTAAAGGTGTTGAATATCTAGTGTGACTTTTTCTGAAGTAGCTTATGCCCCCCCAGTAGAAAAATAAAAATCCAGAAGCCACGGCTGTGTGAGGAACAAGCAGCTGGTAGGCAGTGAACAGGCCCACTGACCTCACACCCAGCAAACACCACAGATTCCACTATACCCTCACTCCAAGACAGATTTGAGGTTAAACCTAAATAGCAGGAGTCCCCTGGGGAAAACACACCATGATCAGCTGCTAGACTGAAAGAAAACATTCACAACCCATTTGTCATCAAGGTTTCCTTGACCCAAATGGCAGCACTCTCAGTAAGTAAGTTCTCATTAAGTAAAAAAAATAGTCTCAGGCCAGTTTTTGACTGATTGGAGCAGCAGTCAAAGACTGAAGTCACATTTATATGTCTCAAACAAGCCCAGTAGTCACCATCAACCAACTAACATTACCAGTGCTAAGAGGGTCCAAGGGTTCCTGGACTGCAGAGCGCTGTACACAACAGGGAAACAGCTTCTCAGTTGCTGTGATGTGTGAGCACACTTAAATAAGTCCACTAAGCCATGTAAATTTGAGGTTCTTTAATCACTCAGGTTATACCCAACACCTGCAGGACACTGTACATGTGCAAGCAGAACATCTGTGCCCTGGGGCTCCAGCTCTCTTCACCAGTTCCAGAAGAAGAGCCTGCTGCCAAACAGGGACGGCTTCAGCTCCCCTTCAATGGGAGGGTTTGGCTCTGGTCTGGCTCTAGAGTGATAGGGATTCTCAGGCAAAGGACGGTCTGTCTTCACTTTTGTAACCTGGAAAGGAAGAAGAAGGAATGATGCAACTCCTCACAGCAGGTAGCAGAGAAGCCAGACTGTCAGAACTTAAAGCAGCACTACGAGGAAGTGCAAAATAACACTAAGGACACACTGCTGATCTGATGAAAGCTCTTAGCTACAGAGCACTGCTAAAGAAAAAAAGGGAGGGAAGGGGCATTTCATGCACAACTAGAGTAGATCTCCATGTGTGTTGAGTTTAACTCCTAAACGGTGGGTTTCTGCACTGGGAAAAACAAAACATCAAGATCTAGTGTCATTGTCTCTGACAAGTGTTAAGTCTTTTGGGAAAGCAACCCTGAGGAACACTGAAAATCTTGACTTAAATAAGTCCACAACCTCCAGTGTTGAGTTCATGAATCACTTTCTGGCCAGCAGAAGAGTTTAAGGCCTGGTCTGGACCAGAAGTCCATAAGGAGGGAATAAAAATCCATGTACCCAATGAAAAAGGGCTGGAGTTACCTTGGAGAGCTCGCCCAGATCAGGCCTCACCCAGCCCAGCTTCTCCAGCACACAGTTATCAAACACAGCCTGCTGCTTGCGGCACCGGCGCAGCTCCTGCAGGTTGGAGTAGTCGATGCACGTCCAGTACTCAGTGAAGGGCTCTGCACAGTGTGTCTTCACCCTCCTGCCAGAGGCCACGGGAAGGAAAATGGTACAAAGCATCACACTTTTGCTCCTTTTCTCTCTTATTCAAACCTCACCTTACGATAAAGTGGTGTTTGTAGCTCTAAGTTCTTGGAAAGATTTGGTGGCTTCAAAGAAGTCAGTGTTTGAAATGTTATTAAATAGAGCTTAATACCAACAGCAGTAAAAGTTGCACTGCTGGAGCTGCAAGTAGGACAGCAGTGACTTAGCTAATACAGAGAAGGTATTCCTGCCAGGCAGATTGACACAGCTCCTCCACACCAGATCCCTGTCTTGCCAAATACCTTCATGTACACACACAATGCTTCCAAATTAATTTGGTGTTGTAAGCTCAGTAAGATACACTTGGGACAGAGGTTTCTGATTGCTAGCTACTATAGTGCAAGAGGACATGCCTGGAGCTAATTAAACTAGCAACTTAAGAACGTGGTGTTAGCACACACCTTGGTTTACATTTTTGGTCAGAAGAGGCAAATGTTGTATCTGTTTGAGCTTTCACAGCAGTTAGTTACCTGTGAAACAGAGCACAGACCATGCATGCAAAGCTCTGGATGGCTTCCTGAATTTCACACTATAGATTCAAAGTGCAGAAGTACCCCTGGGAATTCCTTTGACAACCCAGCAAAAACCTGAGCAACCTACATGGGAACTGAGGCCACAAAGCTTAACGTGGAAAGATGAAGTACAAATAAATAAAACACAAAAAGGGCACAACCTCCACTCTCAAGGGTTTTAAGAGGCAACGCTAAAGCCTCAAGGCCGCAGCAGTGGCAGCATTGTTACTTAAACCGAGGGGCTGCCAGAGCTCGGATAAGAAAGCTCGGCAAGGGCACCGGGAGAGCCCTGGAAACACTTTCCCCTCGGGAGGCTCGGCCAGGAGAGGCCCCGCAGCAGCGGGGCTGGGACAGGGGCGGCCGCGCTATCTGCGGGCCCCGCTCACCTGAAGAAGTCGAGGGCGCACTGGTTGACCTGCCGGCCCTCCTGGAGGCACTTCCGAGGGTCCTTCTCCTCCCAGCGGCACAGCATGAACTCCTTGTTGGGCCGGTCGCACTGCGCGCCATAGTGGTGTGCCGCGGCCTTCAGCACCGCCGAGCTGACCGTCACCTACAGCGGGGCAGAGCGGCGGTGGCAGCAGCCGGGACCGGCCGGCGCTGCCCCGCGGGGAGGGAAGGACCGTGCGGCCGCTCACTCACCTCCTGCACGTCGAGCTCCTCCAGGGAGGGCACCTGCAGGGAGCCGGGCATGGCGGCGGCGGGGCCGCTCTCCTTGAGCTCCCCTCGGCACCGCGCCCGGCACCGCGCAGCCGCGGCCACGCTCCCTGCCCACCACGCGTGCGCGGGAGGCGGGGAAGGGGCGTCGCTCCCGCCCCCTCGGCGTTGCCACGGTGACAACGCCGCTCAGCCCGGTCTGCCATGGAGGTGACGGGCGGGCGGTACCGCGGGGACACCGTGCGCGGCAGGTGGGGACCCCGGCGGGGCGCGGGGGGACGCGGGGGGTGCCCGGCATAGCCCGTCCCCCCAACCGCTCTGTCTCTTTCAGGATGGAGGGACGCGGCTCCTACACGCTGCCGACGGGCACCGAGTACCGGGGAGAGCTGTGGGACGGCACGTTTCACGGCGAGGGAGAGCTGCTGTTCCCCAACGGCGGCAGATACCGGGCGGTCTGGCATCGTGGGGTGCCCACGCAGGTATCTCGGACGCCTCACCCTGAGGGGCCTCCGCTGCCCCGGAGCAGTCCCCCATCTCCGGGGAAAGTTTTGGGGTGAAATAAGTGGATTTCCGAGCCCAGCCGCTTTGTCGTCCCCTCGGCGGCATCTCCCGCCCGGGCTGCCCGTGGCCGTCTCAGCCCGAGCCGAACCCTGCGCTCGCCCCGCTCGGCTAGCGGCGGTTTTGGCAGTGGGAACGCTGGCCTTGTTCGTACTCAATCCATCCATCATGTTTATTAACTCTGGGCTCGAACGTGTTTTGCAGGGGAAATACACTTTTGCAGATGGTCTCGCATACGAAGATAAAAAATGGCATTACTGTGACGGCTACGACAGAAGATTTTACACAGAAATCTGTTCTGGTCTGAAACCAGCAGGTACTGAATTGCGTTTGCAATCCTAAGAGTCTGGAAGGAATTAAACTAACAACTTCGCTTTAGAAAGATTAATTCGGCCACATGAGTAACGCGGAGCAGAAAACGCTCTGGCTAATTTCAGGAGCTGGAGGAATGCTGACCCAGCGTCCACCCGCGGCCAGCGTGGGCTCCTCTGTGGGATCACCCCCAGCACAGGGCTTTGTTACCTACAGCTGTCGAGAGCCTGATCAGCCCTTCCATAGGTTTCCCCTTCACGTCATTAACAATGTGCTTTTAAGACAAAGCTGATCAAAAGCTGTTCATTTAGGTCCAGGATATTGATTAAAGTTTGAATGCATCTGTCCTGTTTTAGTGGATATCCAATAAACTTCTGTGTCCGGTCTATATTTTTGCTAAGGAGTTTCATAGTATGATTATTTGTAGTCAAAAGATTTAAAGCTTTATAAGAAACAAGTGAGTAAAATACGTAATGAAACGTATTAAATACTATTCTTTATACATAGAATATTTTAGCAGTGACATCTAGTTGTTGTGTGATGCCAGCAAGACCCTCCCGGCCCCATTTTGGAGTTTGGGGTCATATTTGTAATGTTATCTTAGTGAGCTGAATCCCAGGGTTGTGGATGAGGAAACCAAAGTGATATCTTTTTATCATACATGGGGTTTTTTTCCATTTTCATTTTCTCCATCTGCAAAACAGGCAAAATATTTTAGAAAATTTATTGTAAGGTATTGTTTTTATAGCAAATGCCATTGAGGTGTAATATTTGTCAGTTATCTTGATCAAAGACTTGAAATGAAAAAAAAAAGAAGACAAAATAAATCAAACCCTTTGTTGTGTTGGTTTTTTTTTTCTCTCTCTTCAGGCATTTCTCAGCTTACAAATCTAGATCCTCCCAGAAAAATCCCGAAAGGCTGTTACGACTGTGGTGATGGATTCTATAATCCTGACACTAGAGTTATTGTTGACTACAAACTCAGGTTTCTGAGAAACGCAGGTATGATTAACTTCTTCTGCAAGGTAAACTGAGTTTATTTGTCATATCTTCTAAGATGAGTGATTCAAACCAAAATATTAAAAAGTCCATGATGTGGTTCTGTTATCACTCAGCTAAAATATTTTTTGCTTGTTTATTTTTATCAGCGATTTATGTATCCCCAGAGTTGTATAAATCATATTTTGCAAAATCACAATGAAGTATTCCCAGGTAGATAGGAATACATATATTTTATTACGGTTTGGTATGTTAATGTCAGGAAAATCTTCAATCTCTTGTATTATGAGCTCAAGGAAGGGAGTGGTTGTGAGGTGTACAGCATTGATCCTGAAAGCCCATACGCTCTGTTGCAAAGGGCTTAAGCATGTGCTTAGCTCTACAAGTTGGAATGGTCTGTTTTCTTGAGTCTTAGGGCTGAGTTTAAATGCCTTGCTGGACAGGAAACTTCCTTCTCACCTCGGAGAGCTGTGTTTTGAGTAACGCCTGGCAAATATTGGGTCTTGTGGATGAGTCCCCAGATAAATAAGTCTTAGGGAAAATCAGTTCTCATCAAGCCAAAAGAGCAACTTTTCACATTAAAAACACACAGGAGATCACCAAACAGAAGACACTGGGATAACTCAAAACATGTAATCTGACCTGAAACAAACAGCTTGTGTTCTGGCTGTTTAACCTTTGTGTTCATCATATTTTTAGTACAGAATTGTTTAAAATGAAAATTATTTCTGAAAGCAACCACCTACCCTATTATTTTTTATTTTTTTTTTAACAAATGTCCGAATTACGAGACCTCTTTTTTTGAGAAGACAGAATATTTCATTTTCAGTGTGCCACAGTTTAACAGTTTTGTTGCTTGGAAACTCCTATTTACTATTTGTTGGGAAAAAAAGAAAATATTCTGCTAGGCTCTACTTTCAAGAGCTTTCCTAAGTATACGCTGTGATATTGGAGGAGGGAAGTAAAGGGGGGGTTAAATGAATTGGAGATACCATCTGCTATAAAATATACCCTATGATACATGGCCTGTTTTATAAACGTTGAATAAAAACTGATCTAGATTATTACAAATGGCATTGATCCAAAATACTGGAATGCAGTGGGCCTACTGATGAGGAAGATAAGCAACATGCTTTCCAAAAACACAGGAACCTACACAGATTAGTACAGGAGGGAACGCCTTGGAATTCAATTTATTGTTTTTTAATCTGCTCTTTGAACTCATTGTCCTTCGTGACATTTATCTCAAACCCTCCACGGCCTATCAATCAATATGGGCGACGTGGAGCGGCGAGGCCTGCGGGGTGAGGCCTGCGGGTGAGGCCTGTGGGGTGAGGCGCTCTGCAAGGCCCCGCCATTGAGAGCCCCGCACACAGAGCTGGACTTGTTGATGGGAGTGTGAAGAAGGAATGTGTCGTGGAGGCCAGACCCTTCCTCCCAAGAACACCAACACAATTGAAAAACCCGGCACTTGTTCGACATCAGAGGAACTGTGGCCGCCCCGGGAGAGATGATTCAGGGCACAAGGCCACTGCAGTAAAGAAAAATAAAAAAAAATTATAAAAAAAACCCAGCTGTAAGCAGAAGAAACTGAGGAAGAGGCTGGGATGACAGGGAACAGATCCAGAATTGCTCCATTATAGGTTGGGCAGGAAGGAGCAGGAAAACCTCCAGGCTTCCAGCCAAGTCTTGAAAGCATCAAAAGCAGATGGTAGGAAGCATTCAGGAAGTTCTTACAACAGCTTGACAGGTTTACCAAAATGACACTATCTTCCTCAGGTCTGGCTGCAGGCTTTCAGAACACTCCAGTTCTCACCTTTCACCCTGGTCCTATTATGCAGCAATTCCTGCTTGTTTCTGAGCTGGTGGTGGAGGAGGGTGAGGAAGCCCCAAGGCTTGGGGCTGAGTCACCTCCACACGAGCAGCATCCAGGTACCGTTCCAGAAAAGAAGAAAATCAGATGCTGTCTGAAACTACTGAGTTTGCTTCCACCTCTTCTTTGTCGAGATGAGTGGCTGCAGAGCACTGCAGAGGCTCCTCTTCAATTTGGCAAGCCTTGCCTTTCACTAGCGTGGAGGTCTGATACTCATTTACTTAAAGAGCTCTCAGAGTTAAAGCAGTGCAAAGGCCCTCCATGAAAACATAATCAGGCCCAGGGAACGAAATGACAGCAACAGTTTTTGTTGTACGTTTTTATCTAGCAAAGTTTTCCAAATTCTCATTACGATCTTGCAGTTATTACTCCATCCCTAAACCTCTGTTTCCTTGGGGATGCTCAAATTTCTCTTGATTCTCCATGTGTTCTTCAATCTTTTTTTTTTTTTTTCCAGTATTGCGAAGTACGCAAAATTGGACACATAAATAAGAATGGGAATGCTTATTTGTAAGAAGAGACATTGTTTATTTTCAATAGATACTGGGCCTGGACTCCTGTTTCACTAGGAGTAATTTTTTATTCTTTTTTTTTTTTACCCAGAAATAGGACTCCTGGCACCTTTGTAACAGAGCGTGGTCAATAGAAAGATGGGAAGATTTCCCAATTTTTCTGTGAAAAGTAGAAAATATATGATGTTATGTTTAATGCAAAGTAAGGAGGTACACAAAGAGCTGTGATGTTAAGGTTTGAGGACTCATGAATAACAGAGAAGCCCATGGCTTTCAAAGAGAAAATACCATCAAAAATAGAAATTCTGTTACACAGAGATGGAAAAGATTATAGGAGATTGCCTGGGTCACCTCTCTCAGTGAAAAGCAAAGATACTTATGATGAAAATTGCCCTGTTTCTCCTGTGGTTCTCCCAAGGATGGGTTTAATGATATAAAACATCCTTTTTTAGCTTTGTAAAACGAGCATGTTTTTGCTACTTTCATACTCCATCTTTGGGTTTAATTAGGATGTGCATGGTGCACAGAGTTGCTTTCTGTACTGCAGCCAATACTACCTGAAATACGTTAGAACATCAAGAGCAGGAGCACACAAAACCAGCCTTTGCACTAAAAGCTCAGTCAGGTCACTGATTTAACATGTTATTCAGGGCAGGATTAGGCCCAGAAAAGCCAGACAAGCGTCACAGTAAGAGGAGAAGTTTTTGTATTGCTGCAATCCCAAACCAGCCAGCAATCAGTTTAGGATTTCTACAAGCCTAGAAGTCTCCTAGACTTCAGGAATCATTATGAGCTGAAAAGGTCGAGATTCAGGAAATTAATTTTACTAGAGCTTGGAAAAATCCAAGGTTAGAATGTCTGAGGTTCCTTGTTGTGAGGGTGGCCCAACTCTGCCAACAAGGGTGCAAAGCCATTTTAATTCTCAGCTTTACTAATCACAGATTTAAGAGTTTTCTTACACTGTTACCTTGGGATGAAGGTTTTTGTGCTAGGGCTGAAAGAATTTAGAAGGAAATTTTTTTTGGAAAGTCAGCAGAGGTGTATTAATCCATTTCAGGTTTATCTGAGTATAAAGATCCACGAGGTAGATCTACATTTGGAGGGGGCTTTTTTTGTCCTACAACTCAGCTCTGACTTGCACCAAGTGCTTTTTGGGAGATGCAGACTTTGACTCGTCTGAAAAATGTAGTTGAGAAAGGGAGCCATAACCACTCAATAATTGTGCAGGGTAATATTTCTGTACCTACCCTCATGTACCCCAAACACATGCAGATGTTTGCGTGCTCTTGCTCATGAACTACTGCAGAACTGGGTGTGGGATGAGGACCTGGCAATTTTTCAGGCCTGGAGTATTTCTGGAAAAAAAGACAGCAAGTTTAACTTAAAGTTGACTGTGGTGCAGGGAAAAAAAAAAAAAAAAGATTGACTGCACTTGGGGCTCATGCTCAGAGCTTTATTCCCTGTTCTTCTTTGAAATTGCCCTTTCTGATGATGGAGGGAGTGGATGAACAGGCTGATTCCAGGCTAGTCCCTAGTCATTGCTGAAGAATGTAAGAGTTGTTCTGGCAGATGCCCTTAGCAATGGAGAGGAAAGCCCCAGCAATACACATTCAGAGGGAATATAGTATTTTTGTTCGAATGAATTTAGCTTCCCATAGATTTAAATGTCTACTTATAACGCAGGACCATTTAATCTTTTGTACATTTGTTTCTTTTTTATTTGACTTAAGATACTGAATTTAGATGAGGTTTAGTTCCTACATATTGAAACTCTTAAAAGCTCTTCAAATAATTGTTCTTTGGATACTTGTTAAGCTAAAGAAATCAGTTTTGATCGGCAGTAAAAGTTCATGCTATTTTAAGTGCAATGCTATAGCTATTTTCTGTTGTATATTTAATCATTTTGAATTATATGTCATGTAAAAGATTTTAGCTCTGGGGCATTTGCCAGATGGCTGATTCTGCATTTCACACAACAAAAGAAATAATGTTTGTGTAAAGCTCTTAAAAATAGTTGGTAATCAGTATATTCTACAACGAATAGGATCCAGACCTGTTTGGAAAAAAAACCCCAGCTTTTGCAGAAATTAATTTAGAGGATTTGGTCTCTACCTCTGGGCTCCGAACAAAACAAATTGTGTCTATTGTTTGCTGATTTTTTAACATTTAACAAGTTAACTGAATTGTAAATTTTACTCATTTTTATGTTAAATGCCATTTATTGCAATCCATTGATCTTTTGCTCTCTACTTTGGCTGACAAACTTATTTCTG
>VYZU01057667.1:0-12372 GCA_013401355.1 Ceyx cyanopectus | reverse complement strand
GGGAAAAAAAAAAAAAAAAGATTGACTGCACTTGGGGCTCATGCTCAGAGCTTTATTCCCTGTTCTTCTTTGAAATTGCCCTTTCTGATGATGGAGGGAGTGGATGAACAGGCTGATTCCAGGCTAGTCCCTAGTCATTGCTGAAGAATGTAAGAGTTGTTCTGGCAGATGCCCTTAGCAATGGAGAGGAAAGCCCCAGCAATACACATTCAGAGGGAATATAGTATTTTTGTTCGAATGAATTTAGCTTCCCATAGATTTAAATGTCTACTTATAACGCAGGACCATTTAATCTTTTGTACATTTGTTTCTTTTTTATTTGACTTAAGATACTGAATTTAGATGAGGTTTAGTTCCTACATATTGAAACTCTTAAAAGCTCTTCAAATAATTGTTCTTTGGATACTTGTTAAGCTAAAGAAATCAGTTTTGATCGGCAGTAAAAGTTCATGCTATTTTAAGTGCAATGCTATAGCTATTTTCTGTTGTATATTTAATCATTTTGAATTATATGTCATGTAAAAGATTTTAGCTCTGGGGCATTTGCCAGATGGCTGATTCTGCATTTCACACAACAAAAGAAATAATGTTTGTGTAAAGCTCTTAAAAATAGTTGGTAATCAGTATATTCTACAACGAATAGGATCCAGACCTGTTTGGAAAAAAAACCCCAGCTTTTGCAGAAATTAATTTAGAGGATTTGGTCTCTACCTCTGGGCTCCGAACAAAACAAATTGTGTCTATTGTTTGCTGATTTTTTAACATTTAACAAGTTAACTGAATTGTAAATTTTACTCATTTTTATGTTAAATGCCATTTATTGCAATCCATTGATCTTTTGCTCTCTACTTTGGCTGACAAACTTATTTCTGAAAACAGCAGCTTTGGAAAGCAGCGAGCAAATACTGCTCTCGTTTACACTAGTAGAGCATACAAATGTGAGTAGCCCTTTGCTTTTCTTGTAACAGCTGGAGTGCTTGTCCTTTTCACTGCTAACTCCTCTTTCTGGCCTCTTTGATTCATATTCCTTCACAATACCATTGCAAAAATGTGTTTTTCTGCCTGCTGTGGCACTCAGCTTGTTTTCTTTGCCCAGAAGGCTCTACAGGAGTCCATACAAATTCAGATGTTGGTCTTAAGTCCTCTATCTCCCATATTCTTTTCTCTCTCTTGAAGTCCCAGGACACAGGGGTATTTTGCCCATGTGTATACAATTCAGTTGGCTTTCCAGAGTCACTGCTTCTAGGATAATCAGAATATTTGAAAAAATACTCTGTTAAGAGGAAGGTTAGAGATTGCATTAGAACTTTTTCACCTGGATCTCCAAGTGTCACTTATGGATGTCTAATTTTCAGTTCAAGAGATAGTTTTTGTGCTGCTTTAAGAGCTTTGCACCCAAATAATCACCAGTGCTTAATGAGTAAGTTAGATGGGGAGCCAAATCTTGGAAGGAGAAGAGGCAGAACATGAGCAAGTATGGAACAGGGAACTGCTGAGCAGGTAATGAATGAGTATTGAAGTGAAGGCAGCAGAAGGAAAATAGAGTCTACTTAAAGAGAAGATCCCAGCCTCCTGTGAGAAGCAGCTTCCTGTGACTCCTACTCTACCCTCAACTGATTTCTAAATGTTGCACCACTTCTCCTGCCTATAATATGGTACTTTCACATCATTTTATACAGAAATGTGTTAAGATCAAGCACATTTTGAGTGCCATTGCAAAACACTCTTGCTTGTCTTCCTCAGTGTCAAAGCCTGCTCAGGTGACAGATCGTTGGAGATTGTTCATTTGTGTAACCAAGAAAATATTTTTAGATTAAATGTTTTAATCTAAAATATCCTCCATTCAGTAAGATAGATTATGAACCAATATGACTTATATCCAAGGCTATAGCCAACAATGATGATAAGAATGTATGCAGTGTGATGTAAGTTACTACAGTCATTCCAGTAGCTATGGCTTTTGCAGATAGATTGTTCCTTGTGGTTTCCTGGTCTTAAAATACTTATCATTTCAAAACCAGTCAAAGATTCGACTCCAAACAGGGGCATGCCAAGAAAAACAGCTCTGCCTGTGTCTGAGCCGTCCTATTGTGAGCCCAGTAAACTGATTATACCCGAGCCTTACAGGTACTTCTATCCAACTATACAGCTCTTGTGAAAACAAGTTTTACCAGTGATGGAAAGTTCATTTGGGGGCCATTTTGGAATGACGGTAATTAAAAGTAAATGGTGGGGTGAGAATCTGGGGGTGGAATCAAAGGTTAATGGAAAACCTATTTCCCGTTTTCTTGCCAGCCCTGCTGTTGGTTGGGGTCAGGTGCAGCAAGGCAAGAGCTGGAGAGGGCAGTGGAAAGGGATGTGGCAGGCAGAGCCCGTGCACAGTTGTGTGCTGGGAACGGGCTACACCGCGCTGGGGTGATGGGAGGAGCCGGGCACGAGGCAGAATGGAGCTGCACCATTGTTTACAGCGGCCTGAGTGTGCTTGGCCCTTGCAAACTGAAAGGAAGCTCAGCTCTTGTTCAAGGACTGACTGCTGTAAACACCCTCCCGCAGACCCTAGTCGTGGAAGCTGCTCTCTGTGTGCTCCAGGGAGTGCAGAGTGGGGCACAGCCGCTGCCCTGCTTGCTCACATGGCTTTAGCAGAAGTGAGAGTGAAGGGACAGTGCCCACTCACCTCTGGTCCCAACTTGCCTTTGGGCAGAGGGAGCTAGGGATCTGAGTTTTGGAGTGTAGATAAAGTGTTTAAGATGTCAGGAACACACACGGCTACACGAAGTGCACCATGAAGACCTAACACAGAGTCAGAGAAGGGTTTTAAGGAGAACAATGGAGTTTTTTTCCCTGTGTAAGCCACTAAGTATTGTGATTTCCATGCAGTACATCCTTCTGACAACCTCTAGGTAGTTTCCTGGCAAAGTTAAGAGGACAAAAGCAGAAGCCTACACGACAATACTGCTGTTTGCTGACAGTCATGGCAGGCACCTAAGCACGTAGAGTCCTAAGAAGCCTCTCTCAACTGAGCTTTCCATAAGCAACACAGAAACACGATAGCGAGAAGCAAAGAATTCTAAACTTTGCAATATGCATTTAATAGAGGAAGATTAAATGCACCTAAATTACAGTGTATTTTCACGTCATCCCTTGGGAGCACCCTGAAGCGAGCCCACCCTGAATTTTCAGCTGTTTCTAATCCCAGTTGAGAGATAAATCTGGAGTGTGTAGTCAGGGAATTCTCTTCTGCCACTACTTTTAGACTGAAAATTAGACAAGTGGTTTCATTTTGTCAAGATGCTGAGCAGAAATCCACTGATTTCAGTGGAGTGCAGTTTGAGCTCACTGTGGAATACACCTGCATTTTTCACAGACACCTATTTGGACTTCACTGGCTTTTGGAGCTTCCCCTAAAGCCACCCAAAACAAGGAAGGAACTTGCAAAGAAGTATTTGTTGAGAATTTTAAAGTGGGCTACATACAGAAGCACAAGATGCCCATCAGATTTAGTTGGGTCTTTTTTTGCCTAAAAAGATTCTATCCAAACTGACCTGTTGACTGTGCAGACAACGTCCATCAGTAGGACTTGCACCCCTGGTCAGTCATCTACTGTGGCAGATGCTGTTTCTGAGAACCAGTCGTGCAGGTGGCTACCAGGGTTGGCTCCATATCCCTCTGCCTGCTTAATGGAAACAGCCTGAATTAATCACAGAAATAAAAGAGAAGCTGTCCCAGTTCGGGCTGGCTGAGGATCTGACCCACAAGACTCAACCTGTATTTTGTAGGTGCTAGAAAACTGATCTTACTTTTGATGGAGACACAAGAAAATAATTCCAAAGAATCAGCCAATAGTGACATATATTCTAACAGCTCATCTGTTAAGATCTCATCATTTGAAGATTTCAGTGATATGACATTATAATAATCATTATATTTCACTAACTTTACAAGAAATAATTTGTTAACCTTTACTAACTGAACAGATTGCAATATAATTTTCAGATAAATCTTTGTAAATTTACCTTCAAATATCAATACAGTCCTGTTTCAGGGAAGTCAGTTCCATGAATGTTTATTCCACCAAGGAAAATGTAAAAAAAATGGATAAACTTTTAAAGACAAATATTTAAAGACAAAATTCAGTACACAACATGAAGAACCCCACACCACCTAATTGTGCACAGAGCGATAATTTACCACTGATTAAAGAGTTTGTATTTTTTTTCCAATCTTTTTTGAAGGGAAAATTACTTCTGAAGGTGAAGATGTGCTTAGACAATCATATTAACATATTCAAACAATTGCAATTTGCAAAATAGTAATTACAACTCACTGTCTGGTCGCATTAATCAAACTTCAAGGTTTAATTCCATTTTAAATATTGATGAAATGTGATTCTCCAATCTAACCCTGGTGTTGCAGGGTTATGGAAGCAGCCAGTGACAGAAAAAGAGGAACGTGTAGTTAACAAGCAGCTGCCACAAAGAAGGATCGGCATCTGTGATTTAAATTGTTAGCTGCACAGTCAGGTAGAGTGTAAAAAGGGTAGTCAAGAGGCTGTTAAGTCCATTGCTGCCAATTACTAACAATCAGGGAGGAGCTTTAAGACTTGTTCAGTACAATAAACCCAGTTTGTCTTGTTTCAGGGGTTACTACTGAAGAGGTTGCAGCTGCACTGATTCAAATAGCCCTAAAACTACAGTAATTATCAACCAGTCTTCTTTAGTGTAGCAAAAGTATGTTTTACCATAGCTTAACTCTTTACATTCTAATATTTCCCTGCCTCTTCTCACATGGCTAGCCCTGGAGCCATTCTCATCTCTGGGTCTGTGGTTCTTCTCCCTGGGCTGGATCAATTCTTCCATTCCCCCTCACCTAGAGCACGGGCCAGTAGCACACTAGGCTTGGGATAGATAGCAGCTCGAGGGATTTGCTTTAAGTTTTGGGGTTTTTAAATACTGCTTCATTATATCAAAAAAAAAAAACAAAACAAAAAAAGCCAACCAAAAAACGAAAACAAAACCAACAAAACCAAAACAGATGTCAAGATTTATTCATGATTCTCAGCCATTCTTTTTTTTTTTTTATACACCTGATTAAACCATGTGCAAGTTAAGCAGTGCTTAGGAACATGCATTTAACTTGCCCAGGATCAGATCACTGATGGACAGAGGCATTTTGGGATGGGGCCAGGAAGGCTAAAATCCTTAGAACAACCTCTCGTGGGTTTTCCTAGGAGACTGTAGAGACCCAGAGTGAAAAAGGAACCAGTCTGGGCAAGCAAACTGAGGATACGTGGGAAACCTGTCACATGAAGCTAAGTTAGCATCTGCCTTTCTTAGGGCTTGTGTCCTTGATGCTCAGATTTCTCCCTAGGAAGGCAGGTTGGGTATTTCTAGTACTCAGGTGAGCCAGGTATGGCTGTACTCAGACAGGAGCTAGATGGGGGTGATGTACAGCATGTGTCAGCTTTGCTTACCCCTTTGCTGAGGCAGAAATAGGCAAAGTTTCATTTTTGCACAATTATGACAAGCTCAGATAAACTATTATTATATTTTTTAGTTAAGGCAATTGCAGCTACAATCACAGAGCTTCCCAAGCTGGACAATATCTGCTGTAGCCAAGGCTCACGTGATCACATCGTTGCTGTGCTGGAACACCTAGTGCATAGAACAAAAGCCAGTGCATTGATTATGGCTTTGCTGTTGTTTTAAGAAAGCTTGAGGACCACATTTGCATTCCTGCCACAGTCCCTCGGTGGAATCTCTGCCTCTGTAAGGACTGCGTGGTGTTTAAGCAACATTCAGTGCTCATCTCTGTCTTTTCCCTTTCAGAATACTTCTCAGCATTTATTTGCTCCTTGATTATTCTCAAATCAGACAGATATGTACCATTAACTGGGTATTTTGTTATGGACCTATTGATTCACAGGCATAGGGAATAAAAGATTGATCATGCCAGCAAAACACAGAAAGAGCTGAACTACTCTACCCAAATGGTAACCATTTTTCAGTCCTTAAAGCAAAGCTACAGCCCGAGCTGCTGGAACAAAGGCAGCACAAGTGGGTTCTCCAACCTGCTCCCAGTCACCCGGGTGCTGCTTAAAGGTGGGTGCTCAGCACCACAAGTGAGCTTTTGCAAGCCAGCATCCTCGAGTGGAAACGAGAAGAGGGTCAGAAGGCGTAAGCAAGAGCTTTGTCTGGAAACCAGTGACTATGCAAAGAGCAAACTGGAGAACAGGCTCTTAGAGAAACCCTCCCGTGAGTCACTGGCCTTTCTGGCATGGGTGGCAGACAAGTGGTGCCACAGGGACAAGTGCCTCGGGCCATGCTTTCCTTAGCCCACTTCTACCAGGATGCCAAGAGAGCTGCCTGTGAGCAGGAGAAGCAAAGGCTGATGGACTCACTGGTGAGAGCAGGAGAAGCAAAGGCTGATGGACTCACTGGTGTGAGCAGGAGAAGCAAAGGCTGATGGACTCACTGGTGTGAGCAGGAGAAGCAAAGGCTGATGGACTCACTGGTGTGAGCAGGAGAAGCAAAGGCTGATGGACTCACTGGTGTGAGCAGGAGAAGCAAAGGCTGATGGACTCACTGGTGTGAGCAGGAGAAGCAAAGGCTGATGGACTCACTGGTGTGAGCAGGAGAAGCAAAGGCTGATGGACTCACTGGTGTGAGCAGGAGAAGCAAAGGCTGATGGACTCACTGGTGTGAGCAGGAGAAGCAAAGGCTGATGGACTCACTGGTGTGAGCAGGAGAAGCAAAGGCTGATGGACTCACTGGGCCAGGAAGGAGAAAAAGGGGAGGGTAGGATGCAAAAAAAATAGAAAAGAAAAAAGGGAAAGACAAAGCTGATGATTCAAACCCCACTGCAATCAACAAGGTTAACCCTCAAGCTTGAAGACTTGTGCATCAAGTCTCATTTGTCACATACCCTCTGTGAACTCTCACTCCTTACATCAGCACAGCATCACTCCCAGGACCTTCCTACCTTTGGCATTTCAAACGCAACTACGTCACTGCAGCTTAAAGGTACAACTCCCACCACCACCAGATCTCCAGGGAAACTTGGCTCTGTACAAGCACCATGCTCCTCTCTGGGTCCACTTTGACCTACCTCAGCAGGCACTGGGCTCTGCAGGGCACTCTGTCATTAACGGGCTGAGTGCTGGGATCACAGCCCCATCCTTCCCACAATCAGCTGTTCACTGAGGGCTGCTGCAAAACCCTTGGAACTTAGACAGAGGCAGGTTAGACACATCACAAGCAGCTACTGTGAATTTGGTAAGACAGTGGTAAACACAAGAAGCAGCTCCAATACATTTCATTTATATGAAAATAAATACAAGTATTGTTTTAAGTAATACTTTGATTTTTTTTTTTTTCCCAAGGCTTTTTGAAGTTTGTTTTTCCTGGTCTACACCACAGACCTCTTTTCCCCTACACAAACACTACAGAAAAGGCTGCAGAACAGTTTTTGGAGACAACTGTTTAAATCCCTAGAATCAAGAAGCCACAATTTAACATTTGATAAGTTGGGAGTTTTTTTGGTAATCATATGCAAAATTTAAATTCAAACTTTGCTGGACAATTGTTTTTTTCCTACGTTATCTTTGATTTTTTTTCTTTTCACACTGTTGTTATGCTGTAAAAATAAATCCAACAGACAAATATACTAAGAAGAGATACAGAAGGTCTAAAATACATCTATCAGCACTCTATGAGCTCTTCAATACCCATCACAGCATATGTTTCAAAAGCAGCACTGAAGGCAAAGCAGGGAGACAAGAACCTAGGTTTTGACTATAAATTTTTCTTTACCATAAACTGACAAACAGTATTAAGAAAATGTGTGGCTTAATTTCTGAGAGTTTCAACAAATCTCCTGCTAAAAAGTCAAAAAATAAAACCCGTAGTGTAAATCTCATAGTAGCACCCAAGCCAGCCAGGGAAAATCAGAGTCCCTGCCACAGATCCAGTACCTCCTGCCCTGACAAACTCCAACACAACAGCACACGGTGTAAAGAAGCAAACAATGAAATGTGTGTGAAATGAAAAGGGATGCCAGTGGCTAAAAAAAAAAAATAATTTGTATCTCAGAGGAAAAATTGCTTGTTTGAGCTGGCGCCTAGTGATGCAAAGAGCAGGTCTGAAATGGTGCTGTTTGGCATTCTCTTTATCTCCCTGCTAGATGATGAAGAGCACGAATGGATCACCCGGACCTGCCGGAAAGCTTGGGATGAAACAACGGAACGTGAACCAAAGCCATGAAAACAGGTTTTGCCAGACAATAATATTCCAAAGCAGGTAATCTGACTCACAATAAACCTCATTTGTCCTCGTGGATTTGTCTTGCCCTTTCCCTCCGCAGGAATATAATCTTTTTGTCATCTTTGTCAGCACAAACAAAAATGGAAATAATCATTTAATCAGTCATGCTGTGAAAAAGCCATGGAAAAAAAAAAAGAAAGCTGACTGTACTCACAGTAATATTCCTGAGAGGTGTGTCGTGTGGTATATATAAATGTTATTAAGCCTGAAAACAATTTGTTAAAAAGAGTGCCTCAGATTCAGTGCTGAAGTCATTCAAATCCATCTTAATCAACATTATTTTCCCAGATTTTAGTCAGCTGTCCTGGTGAATTCCTTTCCTCTCTTTTTGCTCAGTACTTCGATATTGATTGATCATTGTAATAATGTACACCAGAGGTATTCTTTAATGACTGGTTTGCTAACTAGGAAATTATATCCATTTACTACGAACGTTTGTTGAACTCTCCTGAAGCCAGAGTTTAACAAAATAATAAAAGAGGAAAACTGGGTGGGTTGCTGCTTGATTAGTAAGCCAGAAAGTATTTAAAAATAAAATAAAATGGAATTACATCATTTTCTGGATGTGAGTGCCAGCACTTCTACTTGCATTAACTTTATTTATTACACAAATAAGACATTTACAAAGCACAACATTAAAAGTATGTAACAAAACAGACATTGGTTTTACAAAAAAAGTGCTTACAATTTAGTTTTACTTTTTTTTTTTTTTTTTTAATAAATATTGGTCTTGACTGTCCACTCATTCAGAGAAATTTTCCTTTAACCGTTGTAGCCAAGACATGCAGAATTGCAATAAGCCACGACAGAATGATTGGCGGGTGGAAGAAAACTGATGTGTTTGGAGTTGGCATCCTACAGATCTATCACTGAGAGTAGTGCAGGATTGGTTCCCACTCCCCCGTCCCAACCAGTGAGTTGTGTAAGCACCTTTAGCTCGGGCTTTGGGGTTAACCAGCATGAGCAAACAAAAAAAACCCACCCAATAATTGGTAATAAAACTGTAAACCATCCTGCTTTCAGACCCTGGCCGTATTTAGTTAACCACCTTAAAGTCGAGTGAAAAGCCTTTCACTGGCTATCTGCACTGGGCTTTGTCTGCAAAAGGTTTTGTAAAGAGCAACTGGAAAAGTTTAGTACGTGGAGTCTGCAGTGCTGCACCAGAACCCATTTGGCAATTACTGAATAAACTAAGAAAATGAGAATAATTTTAATTTTTATTTTTGCTTTTAATCTACAGACAGGAGATGAATGCAAATGACCTGAGATAAGGTTTGGTTCAGTGGCAACAGTCAGTGTGAAATATGTTGTGAAACAATGTATTGAATAAATTAGAGGATTTCTTACATTCTTGGTACAGTTGAGTATTTTCCATACACATAATTAGCTCTAAAACTGCACAAGCTGAATTGCTTCCAGTTTTTGCAAACAATTTGGGCTTAATATAAACAGAGCCTGATTTCTGAATTAGCAAAGCTGCTCCTGGCTACTTTTGGGGACAAGTGCCCCGGAGCCCTGTCCGTGCAGGGCCGCTGGCCCCGTGGGCAGCGGTGACTCTGCTCCCACCACAGAGAAGAGGCCACCTGCCCTCGGCCCTTCACTCCAGTCCTGGCACTGCTATTGGTTAGAAAAACGCTGATACACAGCACAATTCACAAGTGGGGGAGGGGGCTGATCAGTAATTAAGTTGATATTTAGCAGATACATATTCAATAGTTTCCCTTCCATCGCACCGCCGAGACCGAAGAGAAACCCATCAAACCATTTTCCCCCCTCAACAAACCAGTTGTGGAAATCACGAGGACTGTGGGATGTCAAGTCACGTTACAGCCTGAAGTCTCTCCTTCAGTCTCAAATGAAATCACTACCCATTCGTTTATGGCACTAATTCCACAACTAAACAATCATCAGGATGCACGAGCACAAACGGAGAAGAAAATCGGGCCCCAGTGACCCTGCTGACCACCAGCACCACGTGTGGACACAGCAATCCACCTCAGCCTTGTGATTACAAACACTCCACCAATGGCCAACAGAACGAAGGCCCCTCCTTCTCTCTCTGCCACCGACGAGGACAAAAGCAACTGCACTGGGAGCAAGCGGTGACCGTCCCCTCCCTGAGGGGACACCACTGCAGGGCTGGATCCAGGCAGGGCCTTACACACTGGAAATGGTTATTCGCACGTCAGGACGTGACAATGATACTTTGGGGACTTCATTTCCTCTCTCCTTTCAAATGTAATTTTAGACTGGGGATAGAGCTGCTAGCTGCTGTCTGCACTTAGACCCGATACTGCCCTAACTGGCCAAGGTGTTACCATCACTCTCTCTAGATATATATTAAATATATATACACCTTCACCCAGAGGTATGTGCGTGTATATATATTGATTCCAACAACTATCACTGCATGCTCACACTCAGTTACTCCTCAAACCCAAGAGATCTCAGTGGCCACCTCAGCATCATCTCCATCCACCATCCCCCGGGTGATCAGAGCAGCGAGAGGAGCCACGTCCACCACCAGTGTCACACACAGCTCAGGGCCACACTCAGGAGAAGGCTTGTCCCGGGTGCCACGTGGACTAGCCAAACCAGTGGGATGGTTGCCCACCTGGCCAAAGCAGGAGATAGATCCAGGATCTCCCAGAGAGAAAAAATGCATGTATCTACAGTTTGAATTAAACACAACTTCTGTAACGGATGGATTCCTGTCTTCTGTTCCTCAGGCACAGTTCAGTCCCGTTCAGCCCTAACTGTGGCTCAGAGAAGGCTTTCACATTCTTGGAAACACGGCCTCACAGACACTTAGCAGCAAGACAGCCCCGTGTGCTTGCGTGGAGAGAGGTTTCCTTACAGACCTGCTCCTGGCGTGGTGCAAACTGAGAAGGGCTGGCAAAGGTTACTTGTTTACTTTGTGTTATTCCCGTCAATGAAGGATCATTTTGGAGTTTCCCCCCCCTAGTCTGGGGCCAGAATGCTGAGCACTCAGCAGGAGCAACAGCCGTGCCCCAGCAAGGAGAGCAGCAGGAGGGCAGAGGGAATCAGAGGGACGCTGCTGGATAAGGGAATAGCCCATCAGCTTGCTGTCCAGCTCAGCTAGTGACTGTTCCTGCTGACCTCACTGTGGTTTTTGCCTTTTTAACTGGTTTCCAGTTTCTACCCCACTGTTTCCACTGACTGAACATGGGTCCACGCCAGGGCAGAACATTTCTGCACCTTTTCAGTCAGCTTGCTTTGAGGATTTCCCAGTCACAGAGTACAGGGTGTCTGAGAGTTCTGTGTAGGTACATTCTGAAATCACCCATTTGCGATCCAATATGACTCCAAGGAAATAAAGTAGCTTGTTAATAAGAGTAAAAAAAAAAAAAACAAAAAAAAAAAAAAACCAAAAAGAGAAAGATTTGGCAGATGGCTGTGAGAGGAGAGAGATATTCAGTGTTCCAAGAACAATTCAGCAATCAAAAACTTCAGGGTGCTAAACCTGGCCCTGTCACTAACCCCCACAGGTCCACTCAGTTGAGGGCATCTCAGTTTCCCCTCCTATAAAACGGGGGGAAAAACACTAAGATTTACTTACCTTAGAGTGATCAAAGGACATGTGATTCTAAAGCACTTTGAGGAGGAAGGAAAACTGCCTATTTCCAGCTGGCATCGTATTTTCCACTTAGTGGAGTCTCAGCTACCCACGAGTTTGGCTCAGGGAGGTCTGTGTACACATGGAGCTGCTGAGCCAAAAAGCCCATTTCAGATTTCACACGTGCAAGTGGAAATAAGGAGGGATGTCCGGGAACCGATAGCGCTTCACTGGTGCAAAAAGAGAATCAGGCCAAACCACGTAAATTCCTCCTTCCTTTATGTTCAGGGGCGATCATCGACCCCTCCCCCCCGAGACTCAGCACGTCCTGGTTTGTTCATATTCCCATCGGTTTGGGAGCAAGATTTGCAAGCACAGTAGAGTCACTAAACTTTGCCTGTGTCTGGCATCGCCTTGGAGAGACTCACGGTCATTCTACAAGTCCACGAGAAACAAGTGAAAAAAAAAATAAAAAAT